>CM041298.1:109794415-109991915 GCA_023052935.1 Piezodorus guildinii | reverse complement strand
GGAAAAGAATATCGTACTTTATCAGCAATAAAAGAAGAAGCAAGGGTACAAACTAGTGGGTTAGAGGGGGAATGAAGTATATCATGAAAGGAATAGTATCTAGTTCGGCCCAAACCAGAAACTTCTGGAACATTTAGGTCATTATGGATGGGTTTATTCGTGACTAAGTTCTTTGTTTATTTTTTTAACGCCCTTTTTATTTTATTATGGGTAATTAGACGATGCTGTTATACTAGCCGCTACACTACAGATGACCCCTGATCGGTCCTTAAACCTCTCTCGTAACAATGTAAGGAGCAATCAAGACTACGGAGGATCTCGGATTCTCAATTCCTTAATTCCAAAATGGCCTTATGATAGTCGATGATAGTAAATTAGCGTTTTGTAGTCTAGTTGGAGGTTTGAGCTTTTTTCTAGTTTGTGTTGAAGTAGACACAACCGATAAATTCATTATAGATTGATATCTAATATTTCTATCACATCATTCACCATCTCATGTTTCTATAGCGCTATAAAGACTGTAATATAGAACGGACGATCCGGTTTCTCTTATCTTTTTTTTGTCGAATCAGTAATTGGTAAGGAATGCCAAGAGAAGACTTCAACTCGAATCAGGAATGCAGCCCATTAATATATTGTAATATACAACCCTAGCGAGTTATAAAACGGTTAAATATGATGATAGGAACGTTTCACGGATGGAAGCGTAGCCATGTGGTGACTTTAATAACAGCCTCCCTAACGTACATGGCCATCGGCAAGTTTTCTATTCGGCATAGAGATGGTCTGGCGAGGCGACTCGTTGTCACCGTGACAAGTCGTTGTAAATACCTGTTCCTTATTTGTAACAGATATAGCGTTTCGTTATTCGATCCGACCACAGTCCGGGAAAGGTGTTTTCAACAGAAGGTTGACCTGACCCACGGTCATAGATCTGCTCAGTATCTTTGGTTATTCATATCATTTGTGATTTTCGTCCAGTTTATTTTATTTTTTTCTTATCTCCTTTATTGTACAACGAGTAAAAAATTGCAAAAACAAATAATGCAACTAGCCGTCAAGTTTACAATATTATTTCACGTGTTATATCATAACGATACTAATTTTCAAATTGAGGAGGGACCCAGTGCAAGATCGCACGTCACTAATTCGGTGGTGCTTTCTTTTGTCACCTTGAACAACTTTATTTTATTTTAATTACATCATTTTTATGGTACTTTTTGTTTGAATTAATAGCTATTTGTTTGTTTGGACAAGGATATGTTGATTTAATAAGTTTATACTTTCAGGAACAAGTGACTATTATATAGCATTATTTAACATGTACATTAAATTATTTTATCGCGGAGACTCAAATGGGCGAGTAAAGTTGTTGGGCCCGGTGAGGAACGGATTCCGAGAAAGTTAGTATTCGCTGATCCGACTGGTAGGCGTCCGAAAGGTAGGCCGAAGCGTCGATGGGAGGATTGCGTTAAGGCTGATCTCGGGGGCTTGGGTTTGACCGGTGAACATTAGACGAGTTTGTGTAGGCGGAGTTTGTGATTCTTTTTTTGTGTACAGAATCCCTATATTTTATTTAGCAGCTGCTAGGCCTTAAGAAAGTTTAGCAATAATTCTATATTAGGGGTACTCACTAGGTTTGCTATAGCATGCCATTTGTGTTATTTTGCTAAACCCGTCGAGTTTCTACAGTTATTTCCTGTATAAAATTGATGGGTTTAGCACAATAGCACAAATAGCATGCTATAGCAAACGTAGTGAGTACCCCTATTATTTTCGTCATTGCTCAATAAGGTAGCTGTATCAGGTCTTATTCCTAATCTGTTTAAATATGATTGGTAAAAAGGACATTCCTCTAGTATGTGTAAAATAGGTTTGGGAGAGCTTAAAAAGAATGGTGGGGAGGCAAATGGTGGGTTGGTAAAGCACTAGTCTTAGTTTTCAAGGTTCCTCCAGTTTGGTATTCCGGCTATGGCAGGGTTGTATATTCTATTCTTTCAGCGGTGGTCTGATCCTAGGGCACACCCAACCTCTATAAAGTGGGTAACCAAAGATTAAGAGAAACCCTGGCGGATAAGCGTGATCAAGGCCTTATCACAATCTTGCACGGGTGTTGGCCTTAAAAATTTTCGAATTTCTTAGCATAAGCACTGTACTGCCCTACTCTTCATTGGTTGTAAAGTATCTTTTTTTTATTGATTTATTTTTTTTTTATTTACCACTCCTAAAGTATTTTAAGTGCTTCCTTTACTTGAGAGCTAATAAAATTTCTTAGCACATGGAAGTAAAATAATCTTTATCTAACAAGTATTATTTTAGATGCATGAACGTCACTTCATGATAATGTTGCTAATTGGCCGACACTATAGAGGGAGTCATAAATTTTTCCTATCCAGGTTTAATTAGGATAGGGTTGTTTAACAAGTACTTGTCTTCGTACAGACTCGCGACCGCCATTTTACATTCCCTCCGAAGGACGGTATTTTTCTCTCTTTCACTTTCCTAGGGACATCTGCCGAGTTTGAACCCACGACCTTAGGTATGGAATGCTGTTATGACAGAAGGTGATGATAAGAGTAACTAAAGTCGTGGTCATGGGAATTGTATCACCTATTCTTTAATTTTTTTTATGGTAATGAATTTGATCCAATAGAATATTATTGTTTTTGTATACTTATTATTTATCATACGCTTAATGAAATAAAAGATAGAATCGGTAATAATTACTCCGAGAGATGTAAGGTTGCGATCGGGTTTGAAACAGGGTGACTCCCTTCACCTGTTTTATTTAACATAGCTTTAGAATATGTCATAGAAAAAGGTTGTGTGTACCGAGAAAGGCTTAAATATTGGTGACAAGATTCCGATTTTGGGGTATGCCGATGATTTGGTACCGCTAGGTGAAGACACGGAAACCATACAACTAAATACAAGTGTGTTAATAAAAACCGGTAAAGAAATAGGACTCGAATTAAATACCGATAAGACGAAAAATATGATTAGTAGCAGAAAGGGTGTCGATCTTGGTGATATTGATGTATCAGGTCATACTTTTGAACACGTAGAGAAATTCAAGTATTTAGGTTCAATGATAACTAGAAAAAATAAAATCCAGGAAGAAATAAAGTACCGATTAAAGGTGGGAAATGCGTGTTATTATTCGGTTGCTAAATTACTTAGCTCGCGGCTTCTATCTAAAAGCTTAAAGGTTAGAATTTATAAAACTATTATTCTTCCGACGGTTATTTACGGATGTGAAATTTGGCCACTTGCTTTGAAGGATGAACAACGGCTTAAGGTTTTCGAAAATAAGGTACTGCATGAGGGTTTCACAATGCGGAATTGCGGAGCTTGTACCCTGTGAATATCATTAAGTTTATAGCATCGCGGAGACTCAAATGGGCGAGTAAAGTTGTTGGGCTCGGTGAAGAGCGGATTCCGAGAAAGTTGGTATTCGCTGATCCGACTGGTAGGCGTCTGAAAGGTAGGCTGAAGTGTCGATGGGAGGACTTCGTTAAGGCAGATCTTGGGGGCTTGTGCTTGAACGGTGAACATTGGACGAGTCTGTGTAGGCGGAAGTTGGTGGTATAGGCATCGAACCTTCGGGTTCGGTAATCCTATGATTATTATTAATGAAATAAAGAAATTACAAAAAAAAAAAAAGTTTCTTAGTTCTTGGTTAATAGTTTTAACTACTACTAGAATGCAATTTTTAATTATTTAAAATTTTAAGCATTTTGCTATCAGAAACAATTAACATTGTGAGATTACCTGAAGTGAAAAAGTTTTCAACAGTGGTCATAGTTTTGGAAATTAATATTATAATTCATTTTCGGGAGAACTTAAACTTCTGTATTTTTTTCATTAAATTTTATGAATTTTTCTTTAATTTTCTATATACAATATTTTTTTTTATTTAAATAGTATTTTTTTAAAAACATGCGGATATGTTTAATTTTTTTTTTTTTTTTTATTGAGTGATACAATTCCTATGTCCAGAATGGTGTAATAGGTTTAACTTCGTTATTAGTTAATCATTTACTCTTCCCCTTTAAATAACGACATTGTGATTTATGATTGTATAAAATGTATCAAATTTTATATTTTAACAGTTGCCTATTTTATAAACTATATTGCTTGTGGATTATTGAGGGGGATTCAAGTTTAGTCGGGCATAATTTATTTTTGAATAAATTGTTCCTCCCTGGTTGATAGTTATGTACTATCACAATATAGTCATTTCAGCGACTATCAGAACATTCCTCCTTGCCCCTATCATCGTTTAGCTCCGCCCTTTAGGATCGGTACGGATAGTAATGTGATCTAGAAGCTAGTTAGAGAGGCGGTAGCCGCTAGGGCGCCCAAACCGGTTGTGCTAGTCCACTCACTGTACCTAGTCTTCGACTATTTCTATCTAACGCCTTCTGTCTTATATTATACTAGTTGTATCCTGGAGCTTTGATCGCTAATGTTCATTTTGTGTCGATTTACACATTATGAGCTAGGAATAAAACTATTATTTACACCCAAAAATGCACTCCTTAACTTCCTTTTATCACACATTTATTTTTCTTCACAATTTATTACATAGTCTTTCTACGTTTCGGGATTCTTTCCCCATCATCAAGACTTTTTGGACTCTTCAGCTAGCCAATAAACATCTAAGAAGACGTATAGAAGTCAGCTATAATGTGTTGTGTGTTAAAAAGTGTTTTTAAAAAAAGTCTTGATAATGGGGAAAGAACCCCGAAACGTAGAAAAAATATATAATAAATTGTGGAGAATAATAAATGTGTGATAAAAGGAAGTTGAGGAGTGTATTTTTGAGTGTGAAATATTAAGTAAAACTTCCTAAAAAGATATTAAAGAAAGAAACTATTTTTTTTTGTGCTAGACCTTAGTTTTATTCTAGAGGTACTCACTACGTTTGCTATAGCATGCTATTTGTGTTATTTTGCTAAACCCGTCGAGTTTCTACAGTTATTTCCTGTATAAAATTGATGGGTTTAGCACAATAGCACAAATAGCATGCTATAGCAAACATAGTGAGTACCCCTTCTGTCAAATTTACAATAGCACGCCTTTTGTTTTGACATGATTCGTATTATATCTTCTAAATGCTATATAATAATTATACACTTAGGAAACATACTTAATCGCTCTATTTTACTCTCAAAATTTAGACGTTAATTTCCAAAAGGTATTAAAGGACATTTTTTTCAAAGATGATATTTTTATATATTTGTATTCTAATAATTTAGTTTTGTCTAAATCCGTCATCAAATTTTATCTAAAAAAACATAAAAATCCTTTAAAAAAGTATTTAAAAATTGCATTTAATTCCAAAAGGTACTAAATCCACATTTTATTTCACTCCAAAAGGTACTATATCCATGTTTCGTTCCAAAAGGTACTATATCCTATGTAAACAGATATAACCTTTCCTTTCATTTCCTTCCAAAAGGTACTATATTTCCTACTATACGGCAGAAGCACCTAGTCCCTTAATATATCACCATTAATTTATTGTTTTCATCATTTTATGCATTTTTATTGGTTCATTTAGCACGTCTTGAATCATCGTTATTATTTTGATCACTGGTTTTAACTTAATAATCAGTTTTAAGGCTATTTGTAACAACTTAGTTGCATCGCATTAGTTCTTTTAGGTTGTCAATTAAATTAAGTTTTTCATAGTATTTCTTCTTGCAGCAACATAAATTTGGTTTAAAATTTTTCAGAAACTCACATTTTAATAGAATAATGGTATTTGATGTAGCAAATAGTTGGAATTAGCGTTCCACGAACTTGCTAAATATGTGAAGAAAATCCGTGTCTGATCTAACGTTAACGTAGTAGTCGTTTTTTTAATGTAAAATAAAAGCTCAAAAGTTATTATTTATCAGTATCTATGGTTAAATATTGTTTACACGGCGTTAATAATATAGTTAAACTTGCTAAATTCACACAATTAGTAAATACAACTTCAAACTAACTTCATAATTACATACTTTCTTATTATAGTGCCATAAATAGATAGAACCCTACTTTGTCACAAATAAATTCATAATTAATAGTTGAAATTTTTTAAAATAATTTAATATAATATATATATATATATATATATATATATATATATATATATATATATATATATATATATATAAATCAAATAATGACACTGTAATGTTATATAAAGGCCACATGTTGCTGGCAGTGGAATCTTCGGCCTATCCTTGACCTTGAACAGTCTGGAATAAATAATATGCGTTTGAGCTCTTCACTCATCCTATTATCTTTTTCTCAATTGTATTTAATGCGTCTAGTTTAATTATTAATGCTTCGGTTTATGAACAACTGCTTCACAGTGTATTTTTTTACTTTCACTTACCTATATATCATATATATAGTAATAATAATAGGATTAGCGAACCCGAAGGTTCGATGCCGATACCACCAAATTCCGCCTACACAGACTCGTCCAATGCTCACCATTCAAGCCCAAGCTCCCGAGATCAGCCTTAACGCAATCCTCCCATCTCCGCTTCGGCCTACCTTTCGGACGCCTACCAGTCGGATCAGCAAATACCAACTTTCTCGGAATCCGCTCGTCATCGAGCCCAACAACTTTACTCGCCCATTTGAGTCTCCGCGATGCAATCAGCTCAATTATATTCACAGGATACAAGTTCCGCGTTGTGCAACCTTCTAAACTCCCCCGTGGCCTCATCTCTCTTCGGACCAAATATTTTACGCAATACCTTATTTTCGAAAACCTTAAGGCGTTGTTCATCCTTCATAGTAAGCGGCCACGTTCCACATTCGTAAAGAACCATTGGAAGAATAATAGTTTTATAAATTCTAACCTTTAAGTTTTTAGATAGAAGCCGCGAACTAAGTAACTTAGCAACTGAATAATAACACGCATTTCCCACCTTTAACCGGCACTTTATTTCTTCCTGGATTTCATTTTTTCTAGTTATAATTGACACATTAACACTTAGTGCTATTTTAATTATGTGCCGACCTTTCGGGCTACACTGTGAGCCTTCATCAGGGCTAAAAGAAACAAGATAACAGCCAATGTAATTATAGACTTAAAATGCGTTAGGTATATAATAATAATATGGTGACAGTAATATAATATGGGAACAAACATAAAATTAAATGTAAAATTATAAAATGTTATTTTAATTTATAATTAAGAAATTTAATAATTTCTCAACGGTCAACTAAACTACATCATTAAGAAAAATATACAGTATACAGTGGATGTCCAATTTGTCTGGCTTCATTTGATACATAAATTTTTTAGTCAAATAGTAAGTATTTAAAATTAATATAAATACAAGATACAAATAAAAACAGATAATTACATCGAATGAGTTTGGTTAAGTATTATCAAAATCAGAAATTCCGCAATTCCGCGTTATGCAACCTTCTAAACTCCTGAGAGTGGCCTCATCTCTCTTTGGACCAAAAATTTTACGCAATACCTTATCATATATATAGTATGAGAAAGTATTACGATCGTGAACATTTTCGAATTCCAGTTTTCGTCGGAAATTCACATTTTCTAGATACAAATAACCAAAGGTCTTTCCGCTTTCCCTGATGAATAAAGTCCGAGTTTATTGGGTGCCTGGTCACTCAGACATCTTTGGCAATGAGAGAACTGATAGCCTCGCGAGGAGGGGTTCTGCTCAGTTACCCTCTAAACCTGAACCTGTGTGTGGAATTAGCCTCAGCAAGGCTAAAGGTTTGATTTAGGCGGCCGCTTGTAATAGATCTAGGCAATACTGGATGGATACTAGAAATACTCTTAAGATGTTTTTAGAAGGACCCTCCAAAGGGAGAAGTTGCGCACTACTCTCAATGGACTCGACAACTCTAAGGAGAGTGACAGGACTGTACACAGGAGACAGTCAGCTTAACAGGCATCTCCATAATATGGGGTTGGTGGTCTCACCTACTTGCAGATTCTGCAAGAAGTGAGATGAAACTGAGTATCATGTGGTATGCAGATGTCCAGAGATTCCTTGGACAGGGTTTTACCATTTTGGCAGCGACCGTATTATAGATCCCACGTTGTGTGAACTGATTCATCCCTACAGTTTGGTCAGATTCACCAAAGCACTAGGCCTCTACTAACGGAAATGGACGGCGCACAATAAGCTTAATAAGGCTGCAGTGCGTAAGATAAGCCGGTAAAAAAAAACTCTTTGTGTGTGTATAGTAAGTCAAGTACGAAAACGAAAAGAAGCATAAAACTGAAAAATCATATTTAAGACAGCTATACGCCCAATATGCTACAGCAAATTTTCACTCAAATCGGCTGACCGGAAGAGCTTCTTATACCATGCATTTTGTTCCTTTTTTACGATTTTCTCAAAAATGGCTCCAACGATTTTTCATTTTTACATCGAACTCGCTATATCACCGTAAATTTTAATGGGCTTTATGTAGGTTTCATTATGATTAAAATAGTTTGACAGGGCTTAAATGCTGATATTTAAAATTGTCTTCCTCTAAAGTACCTTAAATTTTGTAGGTTCCAATAATTTAATTATATCATAGTATTGACGTTGATAAAAAACGGATAAATATACTATTTTTTAATGTAGTTCTTGGTTGTTTTTTTTTAACCATGACAACAGTAACATTGATGTACAATTTCTTGATAGAAAGTTAAAGATTTTAGAAAAATATATTATCTTATATACAATCTATGTAAACCGAATAAGCTTTTAATTTAAATTAAGTTAATTTTTTTTTCAACTTTAAGTTAAATCACGAAAAGTTAAAACATGTAACGTTTACACTACGACAAGATACTTTCCCATCAATTTTTATCGGCGACAACCGAATTCTTCAGACCAACTCTGTAGATTACCAAGGACTGACACTCGATCGAAGGATGACTTGGGGCCCACTTGTTAAGATGAAAAGACAGACTCTCAACCAGCGACTGAGAGTACTGTATTGTCTTCTATCTAAATCGTCAAAACTAAAAATTCGATAAATAGTGAATACATACACGTACCTACTTAAACCAATACAGATTTATGGCTTAGCAAAAAGACTCAGATAAAAAAACTGCAGTCATTTCAATATTGCAATCGGTTGACCATCGTATACGAACTTTCTATTCTCGTTTTTACAGTAAACTGCACGGACGCGACAATAGACTGATTAGATGTCAATAGCTAGAATTCCTGCCAGAAGGAGGCTGAAAAAAACTGGATGAGAGACCTCCTCTGCTAAATTAAAACCTAGGAAGGAGGGCATTTTCCTTCCTCATGCCTATCATGTCTGATCTCATTTTTTATGCTGCACATTTGCTTATTGTCCGATCGCTTCTGACTTATGCCAATGAAGAGAAAAAAATAAAAGAAAAAAAAATGTTTATTTAATAGTTCTTTTATTGGATTAACAGCTGAGGTATGTGAAAGTTACGTGTTGGTAGTAGCATCAGACTGTTTCTTATTAACTATCAAAATATGGGATCACTTGTAGCTGGGTGGTTAGCATAACAGCCTCCTATGCCAAAGGTCCTATGATTTTCTTAATAGGAGTTAATAATCCTTAGTTATGCCGTACTTCGGAGGAACTTCCTTTGACGAAGTTTTCTAAATTCCTGATCAGGTGATAATGTGTTGGAGACAAGTCGGGAGAATATGGTGGGTGCGGAAGAACTTCGTAGCCCAGTTCTTTCAATTTTTGCACGGTATGTTTTGAAACATGCCGCTCAGAGAGATCATGAGGTACCCATGTATCGAGCTTTTTTACTTTTCCAATACACTTTAAATGTATGGAAACGGTAGATGCACTTGCATTTAGTTGTGCTCAGAGTCCTTTAACTGTTTGGTAGGGGTTTCCTTCTACTGTATGAGGACATCGTTGTCTATTACGGACGGAGGTCTTCCTCGGGGCAAGTTTTCCAAGTCGGTATCCCCAGCTGAAAACTTAGCAAACCAACGGCGAATGGTCCGTTCATTAACACTCCTTTCCCCAAACGCCTTGCAAATATTTCTAGCGGCCTCAGCTGCTGAATGGCCGAGTTTAAACTCGTACAAAAATATTACTCGAAAATCGCGTGTTTTCATGTTCATATTTGGAGGTATACTAAAAAGTGGGTAATTGATTGGTAAACTAACGTTTATAATACAATGGTAAAGGATTAGTAATTGTTTACTTTAAATATGTAAAGATTCGAATGAAAACAATAGTGACCTGCAAAATCCTTTATGTATTTCAGGAACTATAAAAAATGGAAATTTCATGTGAAGCAACGCAATATTATGTTGATACACAGACAGTTGTCGTATTATGTAGTTGTGCTGTTGAAACTGTTTGTTGTACAATCTAGGAATTAATGGGTCAAGCGACGTGACACATCTAATTGCGTTCAAGCTACATCGCAATCTGTTGGATCCTTGAGGGATCTGGGTCATGGCGATGTGTTTTGTTCGTAAAAGGCGTAATCATCTTTGGTAATTTTTGTTTGTTTTATTCTACACAGCATCCGTCGGTCGGCATTTTCTCCTTGGTCCATTGTTAATAGTTAATATTGTATTGTTTCTCGTATTAATTGTGCTAGTGCGAGTTTGGTTTCTCTTTATGATGTGTATAAGTATTTAATGCTCTGTAGACAAATAGATTTATCTTCATTTGCTCATTTATATACTTTTTTAAAGGATTCATGTTTTAAGGTCGTCCGGAAAAAAAAATTACTCATGTTTTATTTGATTAAAATATTCTCCTCTCCTATCGATACAACTCTGCTAACGTTTTTGGCATTTTTTTTTTTTTTTTTCATTTTATCTGAATAAAATTTCAGATCATTCCCTTAATGAATTTCCTACAAAAATGCATTTTCTAATTCTGGTTATCTATTAAATTTTTTGTCACGTAAGTAGTTGTCCAGATATCTAAAAATTGTCACTTAGAACAATAAATAGTAGATAACTGTCATAACCTCCAACCATAAGTATGTTTTGTTGTTAATATTTTGATATTTAAAAAAATATACATACATACATATATGCATTGGTATAGAGGTATGGTGGAGTGGGAGTAAGGTTCAAACTCCAGTCTACTCCTAGCTTTGTGTAAAATTGTGAATAGAGTATGGATGTTTTAAGGAAAATGTTAAAGTTGTAACAACCAATAGATATAAAAAAACTGACCATTATTAAATCAAATAAGGATTGTCAATAAAAAAAAAATCTTGACAAAATTGGGAGATGTTTTTTATGTAAGTAAAGATGTAATACTGTTTAAATTGTTATTTTGTGATAATGGATTGATTAAATGTGATATTTGTTGAATGTTTTAAATTAATTTAATTTTCAATTGTTAATAGTTTTGACTAAAAAATTCTGAAGATGAGGCATTGTTAGCCACGAAACGTCATTTATATATGACGGATAAATGAATATTTATTAAAAGAAGAGATCGTTCCAATATTACCTAATTTAAACTAAAAAATTGTTTGGTTTTTAGGCGTTAATTAACGTCTAGATACTATATGTATATTTAACCTTTATAAGAAAGAACTATTAGGTAGTAAGTAGTTAAGAAAAAAAAAATATGTAAACAATATTTTAAAAATAAAATTAATAAATTAAAAACTGACCAGGAATGTATAACTTTTCTTTGGGGTCTTTCTTTAGCTGTGGGTGGGTCACAAGGGAGAGTTGACGTGTTTTCACGAGAATTGTTTTTATGTCACCAGTCACCCAAGCAGTAAGGCCCTCAAGCCATCCTGGAAACTAGTGCAATATATAAATATATAATATATAAAAATATAAAGATATATAAAAATACTCCGTAGGTTTGGATATGGAGAGTAGGGCGGATGTGTCAGAGTTTTAAACTTCAAGCTCAAACAGTTTTTGTGACGTCACTCACACTCATTGTCGCGTTGTCATGAAATCCTTATGATTTACTCATTATTGCTAATTTCGACTGAAAAGATGGCCAAGGGAGCTCCTATCTTAAATTAGACATTAGTGTACTTTACGAAACTAGCCGGTGTTTTAATAATTTCTTTACCTTACCTGTATTGCATCGATAATGTTTTAAATTTCAGTAAATAAAAAATAAGAAGCCAGAAAGTGTTCATCCATGTTAGTCTAATCATAACTTCGCTCCCCTAGCATTGAATAATTCACCAAGGTCAGGTCCTACGTGGAAAAAAAAAAAACCTTTAAATCAATATGAAATATTACTCTGTTTGAGCCTGTATCAATTTGTATCCCTTTAACAGTAATTTTCAAGTAGCCTTTGATTCAAGAAAACTTAGTCGTTTGAGTGTTGAAAAGTATAGTAAATATTTTGAATAAGATATATTTAATTTATTTGTAAATTCTATATCTATTTCCGGCTTCTAAAAATGGTAATGTCTTGCGTGTTGAATAAATGAAAAAAAAGGGAAAAAAAACAAGAAAAAAAAAGGGAAAAAAGAAAAAAAAAGAAAAAAAAAGGGGGGAAAAATTGGTAAAAAAGGTTAAACAAAAGATAAAAAAGGAAAACCTTTATATATATATATATATATATATATATATATATATATATATATATAAAACTCAATTTTATTTTCTCTCCTAATGATGCCTGACTTGGCGGAACATTGACCTGCAGTTATTAAACCTCCGACTTTAATGACGTCAATAGACTGTCCATCTTTATAAAAAGTATATATATATATATATATATATATATATATATATATATTATATATATATATGAGAATTGATGTTTTATTTGGATTTGTTTGTTTGTTTATTTATTTAACATTCCTTTATGCTGCTAAGGCTAATCGGACGATGATAAAGTGGGAGTCCTAAATTTTGCCTATCCAGTTTATTTAGGATAGGGGTCCCCTCGGAAGGACGGCATAACTAAAGATTTTTTACACCCGCGGATTTGAACCCTGGGATATGCTAGCCAGCCAGCTACAGGTAACCCCAATTTAGATTTGTTTTATAATTATTTTGTTTTCCATTTCATTTATGGAATCTCTCCTGTCAGCAATGATGTGGCAACAGCAAATGGGGTGTAATATTAAAGAGACATTTTTTTTTTTAATTTTAATGTTGACGGCTTAAATACATCATAATTTAATTTAATTACCCACCAAAGAGAAAATAATTATGTTATGTTGTTTTTTTAGTTATAAGTTGTGACGTGCTCCTATGGATAGAGCACTATCCTACTGTTTTGCGGGTCCCAGGTTTAAACCCTGGGCTTGGCAAGGACATCTCAATATGTACTGAGCCCAAGACCACTCTGGATAGGTTTTAGAAAAGCTTTTTTTTTTTTTTTTTTTTTTTTTTTTTTTTTTTTTTTTTTTTTTTAAATTTAATTAGTACGTCTTATTTTTTGCTGATACTAGTCAGGTTAAGATGAGTTTGCTTTTCAGCAGTTATAAACTCTATTGCCGTTGAAATAAGTACATTTAATTTTTCAGGAGATATGTAGTTTTCGAGTTATTCGAAAACCACTTTTGTTTTACGTTTTATATTTTTTTAACTACAAGGGTAGGATCCACAATGTTTCTCACTGATTTTGATGATTTATTGAAAATGAAAGCGAAAACTAGGTACAAGTAAAAGATCATCAAGTTTGCGCGCGAAAAACACATTTTATTTAATATCTCTGATTCTAGTGAAGGTAGAAAAATAAGGTTGGTGTCAAAATTTTCCTATTTTAAAGCGAAACAATTAGAAAAATAAGCCATTAAATTATTTACAGTTACTTGGTGATATTCCTAAAAATTTAAATTATCTGGTCTAATCCGTACCTTTTAATTAAAAAAAAATTTCCTTTAAAACTGTGCTCAGAATAAGATTCCTGTAGAGGAGTAAAGAACACAGTTTTCAAGAAACCTTATTTAAAGTATTGTCTTGGCGAGATTATTTATACTTTTTGGGTTGTTACTAAGCTTCATACTTAAGTGTTTTAATGGCTTATTATTTTTATTATCCACTACAACCAGAGGTATTATATGAAATGTGTTTTTCGCGCGCAAACGTTCTGATTTCATTACGCGACTGATTGGGGAGTGTTGGTCCCTAATATTTTGCAGCGTCTGGTTTAATGTATAGTTCACTTCCAAAAAAAAAAAAAAAAAAATCGAAATTAGTGAGACACATTTAGGATTAAATTTCAGCTTACAACGATAGTCATTTTTGAGGTACCGTTTAATGGTACTTTTATTTCTAATATAAATTGTTAGAAAGTAATGGGAAAAGTGCATTAATTTTGAAAAATAATTATTTACACAATCAAAAGTCAACTCTAGATAAATGATCTAGAAAATTGGTCGAATAATAAATAAATCAATCGGTTTTCGTGTTTTCTGTAACATTTCCGGAAGTGGAAATGATACCTTTTGGAAATCGACGAAGTCTTAATTGGAGGGTCATATGTTGGCGACATTTGTGAATTTTAATCTGGTCTTTCGAATCAGTCGGATTGCCCTTTCGAACGGTCTCTTAATTATCCCTTCAAGGTCGGATAACGAAAAAAAAAGAAGAAAAGTTTCCCTTTTTGTTAATGCCTTCACATTATGCTGAAGGTAGGTTGTTGTTCCCACAGCGCTGAAGGATTTACTGCAGGTCAGCGTTCGACAGTTTCAAGGTCACCCCGATCCCCGCGTCCTTGAGGGCCAACTCCCGAAATGTTTCCTCGTGGCCAGAAGGTTACGCAATCCTTTGGCCGATGCCTTCCCCATCATCCAATGGCCTGCGGTTATCCAGTTTTGTCTTTTATTCTCCCGATGAAGGACATCTGGTTTCCTTTTATTTCCTCCTACGATTTTGGACGTTATGCTTTTGGCCCGTACCTTCCTCAGATTCGATCGGGTTTTTCCACTCCTATAATTCTGATCTATACTTCTAGTGGAATGTGATTTGCTTATTCATGGTGTCTAGCAACAGGTAAAAACGGTAAAAGTCAGGGATTTTAAAAACAAATAAAAAAGTCAGGAAATTTGTTCTTTGGTCAGGGAAAATTTGTCCGTTTCTTCTTCATTCAGACAAAAGTTCCAATATGCCTAGTTGTTGCGATGTTGCAAATATCATATAGCGAGTTTAATATTTAATATCATAAAAGGGCAGGAGGGCTGTGGAGAAGAGAAAAGTCAACCTTCAGGTGGAGGAATTGGAGGCAAAAAAAGTAAAACTGCTCCAAGAAGCTCTTCAGATAGCTGCAGAGATTCAAATATTCAAGAAAAGCTCTTAAAGTTATATAGATATATTGATTGTAAATAAATTTATAGTCACATTTGTAAATATGATTATTATTACTAACAGCTCTCAGAAACAATTCTTTATTGAGTAATATTACAATCAGTCAATTTAGGACATTTGTAATTGTGATAAAGTACAACATTCATACTACATTAACACGATATATACAAAACAATAAATTTATGTAATAATAACACAATATACATATATACAGAACAAAATCAATACAAATATATACAAAAGTCACTCATACCTATATACAATTCTCAGCATACAGCACGTGAGTGGAGAGTCTAGCCAATGCTAGAACTCCAATATAGGTTACTAACAGCCGTCTTTAAGTTCTTCGTAATTCATTGGTAAGTCAACTTAATAAACTACGATTTCAGCTGGTGTCTGGTATATATAGTTGAATCTTATAGTTAAATAATTAGTCATTACATATACTTTTAATCTAATATACGTTATTAATTATAATTATTCTTAGTTTTGTCGATTTGCACCGAGATTTGATCAGGTAAAAGACTTCTTTCGATAGGGAAAAGTCAGGGAATCTCTTTGAGCTGATTTGCTAGACACCCTGTTATTATAATTCATTTAGTTTGTTCATTCTTTTAACACCACTTTATGCTATTCTGCCTAATCGGCCGATTCTACAGTCGGAGTCCTACATTTTGCTTGTCCAGGTTTTATTAGGATCTTTAACGAGTTTCTCACATCGGAACACTATTCTACATTCCCTCCAAAGGACATCTGCCTGTTTGAACCCGCGACCTTGAGCAAAGAAGGCGGATTTGCAAGTCACTACACCACAGGTGATCTACACGCAGTATCATCTCTATAAAAGAAAGTATCTATTAACAGGTTTCTCTGTGTTGTAATTGGTTTTCATAACAACCTTCCATGCTCAAGGTCGCGGGTTGAATAATTAAAGATGTCACTAGGATTTTTTATAGTGAGTAATAAAACTTAAGTAATAAATCTCTGGCACTCTCTCGTTAAAGATTCCTATCCTAATTATACATGAATAGATAAAATTTAGGACTTCCACTGTATCATTGATTTATCATCTTGTGTTTTATGATTTAAACTTCTGGAAACGATCATTAACTTATACAGACAGATATTTGACGCAATTTATCTAGTTATTTTTTTCTACGTGTTTCTTAAGTTCTTCGTCCTCGATTGGTCTGCTGTTTGCGTGTTCAAACCTGACAGCTGTCATTAGGACTTTTACAGTCTTCGTTTTCCGTCCTTTATCGGGGACGTAAAATAGTGCTCCACTCTAGTCTTTTTGTTTTCAGGTATTAGTTAACGATCCCTTTCATAAATAGATCTGAATATGCAAAATTTAGGACTCCTAGTGTAGCATCGTCCGATTAGCCGCCCATAGATACTATTGGGTTGATGCAAAATTAATGCAGGTTTCCTCTATTGCAATATCTTAATTCCAATTGTGTAAACAAAGCTAATCCTAACATTGATCATTATTATACCAAAACAAACCTTATCTAATACCCTCTCTTTCACCATGAATTTGTTTAGTAAAATCGTTTTGTTCAGTGTGTTCAAAGGCCTTGAATCGAAAATGTCAAAGTGCGATTTTCGTCAAATTTATTTTTACGAATTTAAATTAGCGCTGCGCAAACGGCTCGTAATATTAATGAAGTGTGGGGTCAGAGGGCTATTAATGAGTGCACGGTGCAGCGTTGGTTCCAGAAGTTTCGCAGAGTAGATTTCGACCTCGAAGACAAGGAAGGTCGGGGCCGTCATCTTGCTCTGGCAACGACCAGCTGAGGTCAAAAGTGGAAGAAGACCCAACCAAAACCACACGAGAAATGGCGGCGGAACTCGGAACTCAAAAATTGCAACGTCTTTGCCCAGCATTGATGAATCGGAAGGGGCCGATCCTGCTCCACGATAACGCCAGACCACACGTTGCACAACCAACGCTTCGACGACTGCACGAGTTGGGCTACGAAGTTCTCCAACATCCGCCTTATTCACCTGACCACTCTCCTACAGACTTCCACTTTTTCAGGCATCTGGACAACTTTTTGAGGGAGAAAAATTTTCAAAACCAGGACGACATTGAAAATTCTTTTCGTGATTTCATTGAGTCCAGGGATTCGGATTTTTTTTCTGGTGGAATAAGAAAGCTTGTTGAACGTTGGCAAAAGTGCATTGATTCAGATGGAAATTATTTTGATTAAATATATATGGTTAAAGTAAAGATATGGCGTATTTACAATACCTACTAAAAACCTGCATTAATTTTGCATCAACCCAATAATATACCGTTGGAAAGATGAAAATTTTAGAATAAATATTATCTAATGCACAAACTTGTAAAAGTTAATAAAGAGTGAAGAAAATCAGATAGAACTAATTATTTTAGATAATAATACAATAGATTTTTCCAATATTAACCCACTTAAGTGGTCAGCCCACTATCAAAAATAAAAAAATTTGGTTGTGGGGAAGCCGAAATTCTTTGTGGATGTTCTCCGTACTGTCCTTAGATGTGGAGTAAGGCTGGGTTGAAAAAAAAGTTCCGTGCTCCTTTTTTTGGAGGAAATGCATCGTCTGTGAATATTATTAATTCAATTTTTTTATTATTCATTATTCATTTATTTACATCTGTATTGATTGATCCATCTAGTAAATTAGCTGTTAGATAAAATACATGAAAAGGACATGAAGAGAAACTGCCCATTGACAGCACTCCAATAGGTAATCTAAACTAGAAGGTGGAAGGTCTCCAGGCCATCTTTTCAAACGCCTCGGAGGATTGTCAGGATTGGAAGAGGAAGCTAGAATTGGAAATAGTGGTTTAGAGTGGGAGTGGAGTTTGTCATGGAAGGATTGATACCTGGTTCGGGCCAAATCAGCTACGTAAGGAATATGAAGGCCTTTATGGATGAGCTTATTCGTGACTAAGTAAGGAGCGTTGAGGATTTTTCGAAGGATTTTGGATTGTAAGGATTGAAGACGGGAAGAATTTGATGGTTTAATAGAGCCCCAAAGCTCAACCCCGTAAGTACAGATAGGTCTTATGATGGTCGTGTAGATGAGTATTTTGTAGTTAAGTGGAAGGTTAGAGCGTCTGTCTAGTAAGTGTTGAAGTAACCGAAAGAGGTGAGCAGTTTCTTGTCTCTTCAGTCTAGTGTGGGGATTAATTCAAATTTATGTTGTTTAATTTATCTATATCATTTTTTTTTATTCAATGTTATGCCTATTTATACTGGTGTGCTATATTAAATTGGACAGATTAATATATAGTATTAAATAATATGTTTATTCGTTGGAAGCGTATCTTATTAGCAATTAAGCGAAGTTGTATGCATTAAAGTCACTTTTACTGTTGATGCATTCATATGTAATGAACGGAAAATTACATATTCATGAGAATAGCCGCATTACTATCTTTGTCATATATTGTCTGTGTTATTCCTCTTGTAAAAAATCATATCCTTGCGCGACTTTTGTTCCAGAAACATTAAAAGCCCTCTGTATGTACTGAAATCCTTTCTTGGTTGTAGATTTACATTTGAAATAAAAAGAGTATATATTTTGATATTCTTTTCTTTTTTTTTTTTTCCTGTTTTTATTTTTTTATGTTGTCCTTACTGAAGGGAGAATATATATTTTAGTTTTGTGGTGTTTAATAGGGGTGCCCGTGGCTGAGTGGCTAGCGTGCTAGTCTCAGAGTTCGAATCCCAGTCTCGGCGGGGCTTTTATATGGATGTAAATATATGGGGATTCACTCACAACTTCTCCCCCGGGTATGTGAGACCCGTCAGCCAAAGGGTGGCAACTCACAAAATTAGTCGTAGGGAGTGATGACCCTACACTCAAAATTGTATCGTGAAACGTGAGTGTAAACTCGCAAGAATTTACACCGCGAGGCCCAGAGCCTACACGGCCTGTCGCGCCACTGGAAGAAGGTGTTTAATTATTAATCCAATCGATTCCTTTTCCTTCTTCCTCTTCCACGCTTTTAGCATAGTTCTAGTTAATGTATCGATTATAAAAATAATGAGAACCTTAATCCGTCGAAGTGATTATACCCCGATGAGGCGGATCACATCCCCGCTTGTTAGGGATTTGAAAGCGCTGTTCCCGCCGAGACAGGTCTATTGATTGTCATTAACAAGATTGGAGAGTTTAGTGGAGTAGCGGAGGCCATTAGGACATGGGATCGAACCCGGCCTTAGTAGCTATTAACTATTAAAAGCTTTTCACACGACGATAGTGTCTTGATAGATTCCTATTTTAATACTATTCCGTTATCAACCTACTACTAAATAACATGCAACAATCTTTTTTTTTTTTCTTTTTCTTTTTTATATTATTTATACGTTTTTATAGTTATCCTTACCTTAGTAAAAGACCTAAAAGTATGTCAGCTTCTTGTTTCATTTCTTATATTTTCCTACTTTAATTACTCGGTTCAGAAGCGGAAATTCTTCCAACCTCTAAATATGAACATGGAAACACGCGATTTTCGAGTAATATTTTTGTACGAGTTTAAACTCGGCCATTCAGCAGCTGAGGCCGCTAGAAATATTTGCAAGGCGTTTAGGGAAGGGAGTGTTAATGAAAGGACCATTCACCGTTGGTTTGCTAAGTTTTCAGCTGGGGATACCGACTTGGAAAACTTGCCCCGAGGAAGACCTCCGTCCGTAATAGACAACGATGTCAGTAGAAGGAAACCCCTACCAAACAGTTAAAGGACACTCAGCACAACTAAATGCAAGTGCATCTACCGTTACCAGACATTTAAAGTGTATTAGGAAAGTAAAAAAGCTCGATACATGGGTACCTCATGATCTCACTGAGCAGCAGCTAGACCCCATGTTTCAAAACATACCGTGCAAAAATTGAAAGAACTGGGCTACGAAGTTCTTCCGCACCCACCATATTCTCCCGACTTGTCTCCAACAGATTACCACCTGTTCAGGAATTTAGACAACTTCGTCAAAGGAAAACTTTTTGAAAATGATGATCAAGTGAAAAGCGCGTTTTCAGATTTTCTTTCATTTCAAAGCTCAGAGTTTTTCAGTTCGGGGATAAAAAGTTGGTGTCACGTTGGGAAAAATGTGTTGAAAAAGAAGGTAAATACTTCGAATAAAATTATCTTGTTTTCATATCGTATTTTTAATAAAAATCCTTTACCTTGAAAACGGACATTTCATGTGGCACAACCCAATAGATCAAGCTGAGTCATAGAATAAGAGATAGTAAATAATTACAAGAACCTTAAGTTTTGATTAAGATCACCAGTAAAAAATGCTGCACTGTTTAGACAAGATTATTTATATTTTTAGGGTTATTACCAAGCATAAAACTTAAATAGTTTAATGATCATTTTATTAATATGTTCCGCTTTGAAATAGGGTAATTTTGTCACAAAAACTATTTTTCTACCTTCACTACATCGTTTGCTACACTTGCCAAAAGTGCCAACGATGATGTAACGTCGTGCGTATAATAGCGCGTTATTCTTCGTGTTTTTGAAAAACTTTATCCCTAAATAAATTTATAAATGTTCTAATTTGATTGTAAATGATCTAATTTCGTTGATAAAGAATTTGTAAACCAGTTTGGGTCTGACATTTTACACATTCTACACGGAGTGTGCTGAGACTGTTTAAGCTGGAGCCATTAGATGGATAGATGTCTGCCTGTCCCACTATATCCTTTAGCAATATTCCACTTACCTCAGTTGAACAGATCCGGCGCCTAGGACTCCATCTAGAAAACGTATTACTTGGAATCCTCATACTAGACTGAAACGACAAGAAACAGCTCGTAGATACCGTTTACTATAACATTTACTTGACAAACGTTCAAAACTTTCCACATACCACAAATAACTAACTTATATAACCATCATAAGGAATATTTGGACGTATGGGATTGAGTTATGGGGATCCACCAAACCATCCGAATCTCCACTCTTCGCTTCAAGCATTAATTAATTTGTGTAACTTAGCATTAATTAGTGTAAAAAAGACCCAACTGATAGGCAATAGTGTTGATCTTGTCATTAGCCTTCTAGGTGACCCGCTACCCTCGTCGCTTCAAGCATTAATTAATTAGTGTAAATTAGCATTAATTAGTGTAAAAAAGACCCAACAATAGCTTAGTGTTAAACTGATAGGCGATAGTGTTGATCTTGTCATTTACCCACTAGATTACCTGCTACCCTCTTCCCTCACCGCTTCCAGCATTCATTAATTAGTGTAAATTAGCATTAAAAAAAAAATCCTGTACCACTACAACCCATGGAGAGTCTTGGGCTAAGTATATATAGAGATTCGTACTGTTTAAAGGCCAACGGCAGTGCAATTAGGTGATAAGGCCTTAATCGCGATCAGCCGCCAGGTTTCCCCCAATTAATTTGGGTACCCACTTTATAGAGGCTGGGTCTGCCCCAGGAGGGTCTCCATACCCTAAGGTTGCCCCCCGACTGAATTAACAGAATAAATAATATTCCGCCTCAGCCAGGATTCGAACCCAGGACCCAGAGTACAGCAGACTAGCGCTCTATCCACTAGACCACGCCGCTCCCCTAAATTAGCATTGATTAGTGTAAAAAAGACCCAACAATAGCTTAGTGTTAAACCGCTAGGCAATAGTGTTGATGCCATTAGCCCTCTAGGTAACCCGCTACCCTCTACCCTCACCGCTTCCAGCATTAATTAATTAGTGTAAATTAGCATTGATTAGTGTAAAAAAGACCCAACAATAGCTTAGTGTTAAACCGCTGGGCAATAGTGTTGATCTTGTCATTAGCCCGCTAGGTTACCCGCTACCTGCTACCCTCTACCCTCGCCGCTTCCAGCATTATTTAATTAGTGTAAATTAGCATTAATTGGTGTAAATACGACCCAACAGTAGCTTAGCGTTAAACTGATAGGCAATAGTGTTGATCTTGTCATTAGCCCGCTAGGTTACCCGCTACCCTCTTCCCTCACCGCTTCCAGCATTCATTAATTAGTGTAAATTAGCATTAATTGGTGTAAATACGACCCAACAGTAGCTTAGCGTTAAACTGATAGGCAATAGTGTTGATCTTGTCATTAGCCCGCTAGGTTACGCGCTACGTGCTACCCTCTACCCTCGCCGCTTCCAGCATTATTTAATTAGTGTAAATTAGCATTGATTAGTGTAAAAAAGACCCAACAATAGCTTAGTGTTAAACCGCTGGGCAATAGTGTTGATCTTGTCATTAGCCCGCTAGGTTACCCGCTACGTGCTACCCTCTACCCTCGCCGCTTCCAGCATTATTTAATTAGTGTAAATTAGCATTAATTGGTGTTAAAACGACCCAACAGTAGCTTAGCGTTAAACTGATAGGCAATAGTGTTGATCTTGTCATTAGCCCGCTAGGTTACCCGCTACGTGCTACCCTCTACCCTCGCCGCTTCCAGCATTATTTAATTAGTGTAAATTAGCATTAATTGGTGTTAAAACGACCCAACAGTAGCTTAGCGTTAAACTGATAGGCAATAGTGTTGATCTTGTCATTAGCCCGCTAGGTTACGCGCTACGTGCTACCCTCTACCCTCGCCGCTTCCAGCATTATTTAATTAGTGTAAATTAGCATTAATTGGTGTTAAAACGACCCAACAGTAGCTTAGCGTTAAACTGATAGGCAATAGTGTTGATATTATCATTAGCCCTCTAGGTAACCCGCTACCATTGCCGCTCGTCGCTTCAAGCTGTAATTAATTAGTGTAAATTAGCATTAATTAGTGTAAAAAAGACCCAACAATAGCTTAGCGTTAAACTGATGGGGAATAGTGTCGGATACTGTCATTAGCCCCCTAGGTAACCCGCTACCCGCTACCCTCTACCCGCTACCCTCACCGCTTCCAGTATTAACAAGGGCTAAGTGGCCACCGACAATCAGAGGAGCCGAAGAGGCCTCTCGGAGGGGATGGAGGGGAGAGGGTACCCCCACCACCGCCCGCTCCCCCCACCCTCCCGCTCCTCCGCTAGGCCACAAACCCGTCGCTCCCCTCACGCAATCAAAATGAAATGAATTTATTATAATGCGTCGCCCGTCTCAGCTCCCGTGCGTGCCTCTGTAGTGAGTGTTCTCTGTGCCGTGTCTTCTGCTTCGTGTCCCGGCAGTGTCTGCTATTTTTGTATCTGTTGTCAGTGTGTTGTTAGTGTCTTGTGTTGCAAGTGGTGGTGCAAGTCAGCAAGCGTGCCAGGACACCGCATGCTCAGGTCAGTTACGTCTTATCAATCTTACCACTCTTCTTATCAATCTAGTCTAGGGTCATCTCCCTCTCTCTCTCTCTCTCTCGTACACTCGAACTCTCTCGTACTACGTCATTTTGTTTACTGTTTACCTACGTAAACAACACATGTTTTATATATAATTAATTAATTATTTATTTTATTATTATTTTTTATATTTATTTATTAAACAATAACACAATGTTCCTAGTTAAAACCCATTAGTAGTAAGCCTAATATAAATCAATAAAATAAAAAAATTAATAACCTATTACAAAAAAAAAAGGATACGTATTCTGATCTACATCTGAGTGTTCCAATTTTTGTTTTGTAGTCAAATTAACATTACTGTAATTTTTTAAATCGTCGAATCGTAATAAATTGATTGATTTGAAAATTCTTGCTAGATCTATAAAAGAAAGTACCAATGTTTTGTTGCGAACATTTTATTTATTTTTAAAAATAATAGTTCTTCCTCTTCTACATATAATTTACTCAATTTCTCTTGGATAGGCTAATTTACACTACTATAATGGTGTTTTGTTTTTTTCCAACGAAGTTCAAAGATAAATCAAAAGTACTTATACGTATGTTAAATCCCTTTTCTTAATCGAGCGAAAAAATAAAATACTTTTGTTTAACAACGTTTTTTTGATACTTAGTGAGGGGCTAAATTTTTTTTTTTTTTTTTCTAATTTCTAATATTGATCTAAAGTACTATATACGTATAAGTTGTTTTATAAAAAAAAAAAAAGTCTCGTTAGATCGATAAAAGAAAGTACCAATATTTTGTTATGAACATTTTTTATTTTATTTTATTTTTTTTTTTTAGTGTTCTCCCTCTTCAACATATAATTTACTAATTTTCTGTTGGATAGTCATATTATTTATTTATTTATTATTTATGTTTATTTTTTCTCTGGAAGGTCAGAGATTTATGGAAAGTACTGTATGCATTTTTTTTTGGTCATACATTTTAAAAGAGATAACTTTGTTTTTCGTACTTGATATAATTTTCACAATCCTAAAGGAAACTGACTAAAAAACAAAACAAGATAGAATAAATTTTACTTGAAAAAAACAACAAAAAACTCGTGGACAAGTTGACTTTACTTTCGTGTTACAACCTTACTTTTAATCTCCTTTTTTATATATATATATTTTATTTTTTGCGGTTTACTTATTTATTTAACTTCTTAGGTAATTAAATAAAAAACGTAATCATTATCCCTAAAATTCCATGAAAATGGTATGATAAAATGGTGTCGATGACCAATTCATAGGCGTTGTTTTGTTTACATGTAATCAAACTAGCTCTTACGTCCCTAAGCAACACGCTCATCTTGTATATACTCAACGAATATGAAAATTACATATGCAGTGTATTCAGTATCAATACGTAAATTAAAACGAACGTAATGCACTTGTAAACAAAACTGTTTACGCGTTCTTAGAAATTAGTTTAAAAAAATATTTGTTATAGTTATATTATTTTATTAAATGTTTTTTTTTCCTAACTATTGAAATTCAAGTATGATTAATTTTTGAATCGTTATAATAGGCGTTTATTTACGTAAATAATTTATTTTATTGGATAAAATAGTGATTATGTACATAATACATTAGGTATTGCTTCTGGCTAGTTGAGTAGTTTAGCATGAATTAAAATTGTTATTTATGCTACGGTCGTTTGTGTTACGTGAATCAGTTTTATCTTTGTGTACATGCCCTTGGATATTCGTTCAAACTGTATAAACATGTCGATAAAAAGAAAATATATTCGTTGCGAACTGTTAAAGGTGATTTGAGTGCTGATTTATTCTCTTTTTATGAATTATTGTCTGTAGCTATTAGTCAATTACTGCGTGTAAACATTAGTATACATTGGATTATTAAATTTTTATTTATGTGAATTTAAAAAAAAAAAAAAAAAAAAAAAAACGAATTGCTTCTTACAGTTATAAAATTTTTGTACGTATTTGTGGTTTAGCGATAAATTGTGCACAAAAAATTAAAATGTTTTTAATTGTGCATTATTGTCTGGGATATTTCCTCAATTTTGTTTGTATATTAAATATATATCTTAAAGATTTTTATTGTCTACGTTTTCGGTTTATATTTTACTCTTACGAATAAGTTGGGTTTATTATTGTCAGGAATAGCTTCTCAATTTTGTTTTGTATACTAATTATATATAAAAGAAAGAAAATTGTATTGCTTACGTTTAATATCTGTCGGTCTTAATGATTGTATAGAATGAAAACTTCTAAAAAAACACATTACTACCAGAATACAACAACATAATAGTAATTAAAAAAATATTAACACCATTGAATCAGCACAATATAGTAATAGAAAATAGAAATAGAATCCATATATATAAACAAGAATATTAGAGATAAATTTTATTACTATTACTTTTATTCAAACCACCATAGTTTTCATTATGCGGATGCAATAAAAAAAAAATTAATATATTTATTGCTATTTACAACTGTATAATTATATACATCTAGTAAATGAGATAGAAGATACAAATGTCATGGATTCACATGTGAGGATACTACCCATTGGCAGCTCTCCAACAAAAAAAAAAAAAAAAAATTAAAAGTATAAACTATTCATTTTCGAAGTAAATCCATTTGGAGCCAAAGAATATGTTGACTGTGATAGTCGAATTTAATATGAAATTTTTTTAAATTTATATTTGACGAAATTTGGTGTAATGGATACCATATGAATGATATTAGAAAACATCCGTTGCTGTCAGGCAAAAGAGTTTAACGTTACGTTGTTGAATGTTCTAATAATGTTAATTTTCTTGTAATAAATAATCGTTATTTAATTTAGTATGTTGTCGTGAGTCCTAAAGAATAAACTTTTAGAAGTATTAAAAACCAATTATTCATCATAAATATATGTTTTTTGCCGGAGAAATTAATATCAACAGTTTCATGAATGCTATTAAATTATCCATTCGATGACCACATGTTCGGTTTATATTCAAGATTATGAATTTCTATTACTAGGAATAAACTCTGCTAGGATTGGAAATTACAAGTTACGTAAACGTAAGAGGGCTAGCCATGTCAGGGACGAAGGTTGGCCGTGTTTATTATGAACGATTTGAAGCGTGAAGCGGTGTGAGTAGTGAATCGATTGGTAGAACTGCATAAAATACGTTCGCTGGAACCCCTAGGGGCTCCAACCCCCTTGTTGTGAACTCACCCCACGCTACTGACCTATACCAGCCCTCCATTGGAAGCCACCGGTCCCCTATTAGCAGCTAACCTTGGCCCTAACAATTCACTTTCTATATGTAGCTTTTATTTTGTTATTGCTCTTACTATCGCTATTAATAGCTTATTTTTATTTTTTTTTTATTGTTTTATTTATGTCGATAAGTTTAGACTTTTGTCCTCTTTACGTGTTTCAGCATCCTTTTTGTTTTTTCTTTTACTTATCTATCTATAAAATGTATACTAAGGGAAAGTATTGCGATCGAGAAAATGTTTCGATTCCTGTTTTTAAAGGAAATAGGCGTTTTACCCGCGCGAAAGGGTCTGTGAGTGGTGAATCTAGCACGATAACAAAACGTAGTACGAATCTGAAATTTTATATTTAGGACAACTATACGCCTTTTCCACCAGCATTAGCTGACTGGAAGTGCTACTTTATACCTTGCATTTTGCACATTTTCACGTTTTTCTCAAAGATGGCTGTAACGATTTTGATTAAACTCGCTATATCGATTTAAAATTTAATGGACTTTAATATCATGTAGGTTTCATTCTGATTAAAATGGTCTGACAGAGTTTATATGATATTTTATATTTTCCTTACTCTAAACTAATCTTAATTTTGTAGGTTTAAAAAAACTGGCCTTACAATATTGTTAGCATTGATAATTGAGACGTTGATTTCCAAAAGGTATATCTATATATCTATACTATATCCATTCTAGGAAATTTTACAGGAAGCGCGAAAATCTGTCATTACTATATTATTAAACTACCTAATTTCGGTCTTTTCGCATTAAAATCTAGAATTGTATTTTTACTATATTAATAATATCATATTAAAGTTTTGAAATGGAATTTTTTAGTATGAATTAGAACTAAAGTAAATGCGTAATTAGTACTTTTAGAAAATGGCCGAATTTCTAAATCGCTTTTTTTATGGACTTGAGAGCTCATTAGATAAAATAAAATAGAAAATTTAGATTACAAAAAGTGATGAGATTACATATATGTAAAAAAAATCAGTTTCCTAAAAAATGTCCTTTAGTAGCTTTTGGAAATCAACGTGGTCTCAATTAACGAAAACATATGTAAGTTGAACAAATTTGGTATCCAACTAAAGAATTGTTTTTGTGTTTTTGAACATAAGAACAATAATATACATGTATATAATACCGTTGGATATCTACAGATTTTATAAAAAAAACAAAAAAAAACATTATATTAAGCACCAAATCGTAAAAGTTAATAAGAGAATTATTAAAATCCCATAAAACTGTCTTATTTTTGTAGATTATTATATGTTAGATTAATTTATAAAACACACATTTCTATCGAAACTCAACGTAATTAATTCTTTAGCATTTTTTCAGTTTTGTATTTAGTTTTTTTTTTTTAATTTATTTGTTAAGTCTTCGAACGTTTGCCCTCTTGATATGTGTTATAACTGCTGTATTGATTTTTTTTTTTAATTTTTACTTTCAATTACCATACATATGAAAGATATAGTAAAGATTGCGATCGTGAAATTTTTTTAATTTGAGTTTGCACCAGAAATATTCGTTACCCCCCACTTTCCCTCTATCAGCTGCTAACCTTGGTCGTAACAGTTCACTTTCCATCTGTAGCTTTTGTTTTGTTATTGCTTTTAATATTGCAATCAATCGCTTATTTATGTATATATTTTTTTCAAATGGATCTATTAAGTTGATAAGTGTTTATACTTTTGCCCTCTTGACATGTGTTTTAACTTCCTTATTGTTTTATTTATTTACTTTTTTTTGTAACTACAACACGCAATAACAAGGTTATAATCATATTAAAAAAAATTCTGGTGCGGGCAACACACGACTTTCCCTTACCTCTATTTTTAAAATCAATAAAAAAATTTTCAAATACACTTAGAAATAAAAATACGTGAAACTATTAAAGAATTAATTAAATTGAATTTATATAGAAACATGTGTTTTATTAAAAAATCTATTATATTATCATCTAAATTTTTTTTTGAGGTCACCTGTGGTGTAGTGTATAGCATAGCTATACACTATGCCCTGGAATTTCTTTTATGGGAGTAAAAAAGTCCTTAGTTATGCTGTCCTTCGGAGGGTACGGTAAATGGTAGTCCCGAGCCTGTGAAATGTCAGGTACTCGTTAAAGATCCCTATCTTAATTAAACCTGAATAGGCAGAATTTTTTACTTCTGCTGTAGCACCGTTCGATGAAAGTGACATGAAATAATCATAATATAATAAATTTGATGAAAAATTAAGTTTAATAAAGAAACCTGTACAACTATATAACCCTAGAAGGGTCTTGGAATTATAATGGATTAGTACGTTTTCAAATATCTTCAAACGGACGTTCAAGGTCATGTCGAAATCGGGTTCAATCGCCATTTATCGAGGCTGGGTGTGCCCTGGAGGGTAAGAGAATAATGATTATTCTGCCATAATAGGATTCGAACCTAGAATCTGGTGATCACTAGTTCAGGCAAAACAATGCTCCAAGAGATCACACAACTTCTCCTGAATATTGAAAGCCAGTGGAGGCTAAGCAAGGGCTATCGTGTTATACAAATTTAGACTTGACAATTAACAATAATATAGCCTTTGACTACTTCTTTTTCATGGAACAATTATTTAATAACGAAAATTCTCCTCTTTCTAAAGAAATAATAAATATTTATACCCTTTTTTTTTCTTCCAAAAAAAAAAAAAAGAAAGAAGCAAAACAACAACGCCACTTTGTGGAATTGAGTGTTCCATTTATATATACAGCCTTGTTTTCTGACTCATCGAAGGCTTTAGTTCGTTGTGCGTCATTGAAATCGATCACCGTAACACATTCTTTGTTATTTTTGATTGATGAATAACACAGGTAGCTCTATTTTTTTCATATATATTTTTTTTAATAAGAATTTCAATTAAACGAAAAAAACTGACTAAAAACAGCTAGGTTTACTTGATTTATGTATAATATATTTAATAAATTAATTAATTCACTTGCTTAATGTCAATCTTTGTTTCTTAAATTTATTTTCTAATTTCGTTTTGTTAAATTGACCTCAAAAGTTTGTCAAAGGTTTTATTATTATTTAATTAAATCTGATGACATCCTCAGAATCACCGGAATATGTTTTTGGTTACGAAATTTCTTTTTATCAATTGATTAATGGATTTATTTTTAAAGGCTGGGATAATGAAAGAAAATTATTTTTGAAATTTTAAAAACGCTTTAAATTATTACTCAATACTTTATTATTTCCAAATAACTATGTTAGGGCATAATTGCTTAGTGCTCTCACCGACTTGCAGATTTTGCAAGAAGGAAGATGTAAACTGCCCTGAAGGATGACCTGCGACCTTTGGCATAAGAAGCTGTTATGGTAGCGACTATATTGTTGGTAAACACTACACCTTAAATGTTTGTTATCTCGTGTTTTTTATAGCTCTGAAGATAATCGGATATTTAGGTCGAAACTTTGACGCAATAAATTATGTTCACTCAATCGAAGTGTTCCAATGACTTAATACACTACCAACATCATATATTCTTTGTACGGTCAACTATTACTTTCACTTACTATATATAGTATGGGAAAGTATTGCGATCGTGAAAATTTTCGAATTCCAGTTTTCAACGGAAATATACATTATAGGGTCCCCTGAGTTCAAATAACCAAGTCCCGCAAAAAGGTCTGTGTGTGTGGTAACTCCGGGGCGGAAACGGTAAGTCCTATGAAGCTGAAATTTCATATTTAAGACACATATACGCCTGAGACGTTACAAAACCTTTTTCATCGAAATGAGCTTACCAGAAGAGGCACTTTATACCATGCATTTTGCACCTTTTTTCGATTTTCTCGGTTCTGACGATTTTGAATTAACTCGCTATTTCGATGTAAAATTTAATAGGCTTAAACGTCATGTAGGTTTCATTCTGATTAAAATGGTGTGACAGGGCTTAAATGCCGAAATTTTAAATTTTTCTTATATATAAATTGAATGAATTCGATACCTAACTAAAGGAGAAAACAGAAAAAATATTTTTAATGCAATTTTTTGTTTTTGAACGTAAGAACAGTAATATACATGTATGATATACCGTTGGAAAGCTAAAGATTTTAGAAAAAATATTATCTCATACACAAGCTTTTAAAAGTTAATAGAGAGAAAAGATGAAAAGAAGATAAAACTAACTGATTATTTTAGATAAAAATATTATAGATTTTTTAATAAAACACATGTTTCTACAGAAATTCAATTTAATTAAGTCTTTAATAGTTTCACTAATTTTTATCTATAACTGTATTTGAAAATTCGTTAATTGATTTTAACAACGGTAAGTGAAAGTCGTGTGTTGCCCGCACCAGATTTTTTTTCCATCATTATAAATAATTGTGCTGTCCATACATCGTCAAACCTTTGTGTACAACCTTTTTACAGCCGCCATTTGGTTACGCCGAACGAACTGTTGTTATATGCTGTGAGAAGGAAAGGCTTCATGTAAAATTCAGTATAAATAGTCTTTATTTAAAGGAGGGCAAGAACATTATCTTTATGAATAATGCAAAAGGTTCTAGGACTCATTATGGCTGTTGTGAGTCATTTTTTTTTTTTCCTCTCGAGTTTTCCCAAACAATTTGTACGTGGCGTTGAGGGTTTTGGTATGCACCAACCGCCTTGGTAACACGTCATCGGGACATACGGTCTCTTCGCGTGTGTGCATTTATTCCGGGATATGATAATCAGTAGAAAGGAATGTTTCATACTTACTCAACCGCTGATATGATTAATTTATTTATTATTTATAAGGTTTACTTGTCCATTTCTTTAATCTATCTATATTTATGAAAGCAAGTTATTATATACTCGCTCATGTAGTCATCTCTGTATCTCTATGTTTGTGTACCTGACATTTTTTCTGGAGGTTCCCTTTATGGTCTGGAATTTCAGTAAGGTTGGGTTTGAGAAAATTCGTCCTCTCTTTGTGTTTTTGAACAACAAAATAAATACTGAAACCCTTGAAAAAAAAAAAAAAGAAAGTTGTTTCTCGAATAACAGAAAAACTATGCATCACCTAAAAAATGATTAGCGCTCATTTATATTACAAAAATCTGGTGCGGGCAACATACGACTTTCACATACCTCCATTTTTAAAATCAATGAAAGAATTTTCAAATACTATAGAACATTTGTATAGAAACTTATGTTTTATTGAAAAATCGATTACATTATTATCTAAAATAATCAGTTAGTTTTATCTTATTTTCATCACTCTCTATTAACGTTTAAAAGTTTGAGTATAAGATGATATTTTTTCCAAATTATTTAGCTTTCCAACGGCATATTATACTTGTGTATGCATATTACTGCTCTTATGTTCAAAAACTAAAAATTGCATTAAAAAAATATTTTTTCTGTTTTCTCCTTTAGTTGAGTATCGAATTCATTTAATTTATATATTTACCTGTTTTTCATCAGTGGTAACAAGATAATATAGTTATTTTTATTGAATCAACAAAATTAAAGGTACTTTAGAGAAAGGAAATTTAAAATATTGGTATTTAAGCCCTGTCAGACCATTTTAATCCAAATGAAACTTAAATGATATTAAAGCCCATCAAATTTTACATCGATATAGCGAGTTTAATCAAAATCGTCGCTACCGTTTTTGAGAAAATCGAAGAAAGGTGCAAAATGCATGGTATAAAGTGGCACTTCTAGTAAGCTCATTTTGATGAAAAAGGTTTTGTAACGTATATTTGTCTTAAATATGAAATTTCAGTTTCATAGGACTTACCGTTTCCGCCCGGGAGTTACCACACTCACAGACCTTTTTGCGGGACTTTTCGGTTGAAAACTGAAATTCGAAAATTTTCAGGATCGCAATACTTTCTCTTACTATATATAGTAAGTGAAAGTAAAAATGAATCCCTTTTTCCTTAAATCAACGCGTCACGCTTGTAATTCTTGACCAATTTTGCTAATTCTATTTTCGTTGTTTGTACACGAACAGTAAAAAAAAATTGCTTATAAAAGAAAAAAAAATCGTTAAGTTAATATGGTTGTATGCTTTCTTAATTTTTGAAGGCGATATTAATCTTTATAAATATATATATATATATATATATATATATATATATATATATATATATATATATATATATATATATATAAAGATGGAAAGATAGTCCTGGTTCTTTCATTTATATTGTATTGAATAAAATTTGAAAATACTAATAGGTCAAGGAATAAGTTGAATGTCGTTAAATTGTTTCATCGACGACCCGAACTTAAAGCCTGAGTAAACCCAAGTTATATATTATGAAAGTAAAAGATATAATTCCTGGAGCAGGTAGGACAACTAATTATTGGCAGGGGGGGACCTGGCCTTGGTTAAAGGGGGGGAATCTAGCAACTGCGTAGAAGGACGTCTCAGGAATTTCCTAGGCCGTTTGCTCTATACGTCTTGTTTTATTCACACACACAAAAACAAACACATACTCACTTTTTATTATCATATTAACTCTTTTTTTTTTGTTTTATTATTTTCAATATTAACCTTTGTAATCGCAAAAAAAAAAAAAAAAAAAAAAAAAAAAAAAAAAAAAAAAAAAAAAAAAAAAAAAAAAAATATTGCTCCTGCTCAAAATTTCAGAGAGCTTACGTTTCAAGATGCGTAGAATCCGAATAACGATTAAAAAAAACATTCCGTTTCTCTTAATAGATACCAAAAAAATTATTAGAGAATTAAATTTTGGACCATATGAAAAAAGAATCATTGAATTCGGTTAATATCTACCTTAGATATTGCGTTTTGATATCAGCTGATGCTTTGAATTAGTGCTTTTCATATAACTCAATTGCCTATCAACAGCCATATTAACAGTTATACCCTAATATTGTTATTTGGAAATAATAAACCATTGTGTAATAATTTGCAGCGTTTTAAACTTGATTCTCATCACGTGATACAAGATTTTTTGACGTATAAAAGCTTTTGACCGAGTCTGGCAGGCGAGATCGCTATACAATCTTCGTAGCTTTTTGCCGTTAACGGAGAGTGATGAAAAGTCTATAAAAGTAAATTATTGACGTAAAAAATTATATAATTAAACACATACACTTATTCAAAAAAGTTTCCATTCCCCCATAAATGAATGTTTAGTTTTGAAAGATGAGGTTGATTTTCTCCACACTTTTGACCTTCCATCTAGCCCAAAAATATTAAATTTAGATTCCTAAGAGAATATGACCCGTTTCCCAAAATTTTTGGGTTTATTTATACTCTGGTTACGACTCGACCACTGTATCCTTCTCTTCTTAGAATATTTTTTACTATGAGTGGACTTGAATCCCATAGTACCTATTTATCCTGATGGCCATTGAGCTGTCGGTAGTGTGAGGATATGCATAGAATTCAGCAAGAATGGCTCACTCATGGCGATTCTCCAGTCTCCTGACTTCCAGCACGTGTTCTATCCTCCAAATATTTCAACTCTCTATGTCTTTGCAGTCCATGCTGTACAATAGAATGTGACTTAATCAACAAATATGCAATTTTTCTTAAAGGTAAGCCCTGCGAACCATGAGCTCTCTCAAATCACGAGAAACGCGCATATTGAAAAGAAGTCAGTTTCCCAGGGACAAGTAAAGTTAATACTGAACTAAGATTTGATTATCGAGATAAGATTTATACATATAACACTGGAGAGACGGTCATAGTACAACAAATAGGATTAATATTGAAAATGTATGGAAACTTTTTTGACCCATCATTGTTTATTTATTTAACGTCACTTTATGCTACTGTGGCTAATCGGACGATGCCTACAGTGGGAGTCCTAAATTTTGCCTCTCCAGGTTTTATTAGGATAGGGATCTTTAACGATTACCTGACATCGCACAGTCTCGGGACCACCTTTTAAAGTCCCCTCCGAAGGACGGCGTAACTAAGGATTTTTTACCCTTTTAAAAAATCCTAGGACCACTTGCGGGTTTGAACCCGTGACCTTTGGCGTAGGAGGCTGTTATGCTAACCACCCAGCTACAAGTGATCCTTGGCCTATCATTAACAAATGTTATTGTACCTCGTTTTATATTAATGATGAAATGCAAATAAATAAATATATTTTTTATCTTTTAATTAGTATTGATAATTTGTACTTTAGGAAATTAGTAAGTTGAAAATAGATAGCTATGCAAAATAAAAGCAATGCTTTATGGAAACTATTTTGAGTGAGTGTATTTGTACCGAAACTCAATTTAAGTAATTTTTTAACAATTTATTTTCATATCTGACTGTATTTAGAAATTCTTAAATTGATTTCATCAATGGAGCTAAGTGAAAGTTGTGTATTGGGAGTACCAGATTTTTTATTTTTTGTTTATTAATGTGTTGACAATTACCCATAGGGGAAAACTTAAAATTATTCATTTAATAAATCCGTCGTAAACATAAAAGTCATGAATATTTAGCAGGTCTATATTAATCTTATTTTATCCTATATTTTATATTATTTGCAAATTATTTTCTGTCATATTTTCGATGGAAATAAGTTTTTAATACTTATTTAATGTGTACATTTAAAAAAAAAAAGAAAAAATAATTTATTTTAAAAATAAACCTAGAATGGTTATATTATTCATTTGTATACTGATTTATTACTGTTTTGCACGTCCGCTTTAAATATATCCGCTTTGCCCAGAGGATGATTTATTGCGAATAAAAGAACGGAAAACAACAAGGAAACAATGAATTCAACAAAAGTTCTATTCAATTCTAAATTGTTTTTCGTTATTAAAATTAGAAATCAAAGGAGGGCATTATGTAAATATTTCACCCGAGCGGTTGAATCCTTTCAACGTGTTAGTCTTGGGAAGGGTGCCAATTTTTCGCAACGCCACGTCTCTCATAATCCGCTTATGTTTTTGTTAAACGGAATAATTTGCTTTTGTTTTTGTAAAAGCTCGTGAATATTTGCATTTTGTTTTCTTCTGATGTATATTTAGTGTATATTATACCGGGTTTGAAGTGAAGAATAAATGGAGAAACTAAAAAAAAAAAAAAACTTACTTTTAATTAACTTGCTGACAAGAAGCACTAATTAACCTAAGCTGTTATACAAGTTTTTTTTTTTTTTTTTTTTTTTTTTTTTTTTTTTTTTTTTTTTTTTTTTTCTACTGTTTATTTAAGTTGCATAGTTCGACTACATTTTTGATTATCTTAAGAATACACATGTATACACACACACACACACACACACACACATACGTTTTTATCATTATCACAGCAATATACTACGCATACATTCCATTAGAATTCTATTATTGGCTTACTGTGTGGAAAGGTTATTGACTTGTTTTTCTTTCATATCTTGTTTTGGTTTTTATTTCTCATATACCTGGGGGGAGAGGGAAACTCGTAAGGAAGATTAAACATCTCATATCAACATATAAAACAAACTAACGCTTACAGATTTTACAGCCTGTAGTTTAGTGGCTAGTTGCTTGATAGCCTTGCATGCCCTTGTACGTTTGTGGGTTCTAACTCGGTAGGTGTCCCTGGTAGATTTTATGGGATTAAAAAATACTTGGTTATGTCTTCCCTCGGAGGCGACGTAAAATGGTGGTTGCTAGCCTGTGCTATGTCAGATAATCGTTAAACATCCCTTTCCTAATCCAGTCTGGACAGGAAAACAATTAAGACTCACACTGTAGTATCGTCCGATTAATCACCGTAGTCAAAAGTACTGTATGATGAGAAAATATATAGGAGGAAGAAATTCACGGAGTTACCAAAGCAGTCTCGGGCGCCAGACATGGTCAAAGGCTTATTCTACGTCCAAAAAAACTCCCGTGTAGTACAATCCGCGCTCTATTGCAGATGAGATAACGTCCACTGCATGATGATATTGCTGGATAGTAGAGTCGTATTCTATATTAGGAATCTAAATTGATATTTTTTTTACAATCTGATGGGAATCGAGCTTAAAACAAATCGATAATATGATAATAAAGGGGGGAGGGCGGGATGGCTGAGTGAGTTAGCGCGTGTTACTTTGAACGTAACACCTAGAGGACCATAATTTGAAATCAAATAATTACGAGTTCGAGTCTCGGTGCTGGGGGGAATTTTATCTCAGTATTTATCTCTCGCTCTCACTCCCTAGCCCGAGAAACCGCGTAGCCTTCAAAGGCGAGGTAGGTAGGGTGAACAAAAAAAAATAATAAACATTAATAATAATAAAGTTAGAATATAAAGAGTATTGCCTAAATTAATGGAGTTCAAATTAGACGAAATATGTTTTGTATGTAGTTAATGAACTCTACTCTGGTAAAATTAGCTACTCAAAGTAAAATAATTCTGAGAGGGTATGAATAAGATAAAAGGTATTCTAGAAGAAAACTGAGTACATTTCGTACTTCATAGTGATTAGTTGAAGTACATTATTGTTCTCTATAAAGTACTTTAGCAGAGATCACCTGTAGCAGTGGGACTTGCATAACCTTCTATGCCAAAGGTCACGGTTCAAACCCGCTGGTGGTTCTAGGATTTTTTAATGGTAGTAAAAAATCCTTAGTTATGCCGTCCTTAGGAGGGGACTTAAAAAAAGCCTGTACGATGTCAGGTACTCGTTAAAGATTCCTATCCTAATAAAACCTGCTGGAAAGGCAAAATTTAGGACTCCTACAGTAACATCGTTGGATTTGACACAGTAGCATAAAATGACAATAAATAAACAAACAAGTACAGGTTTGTGTATATTAGTGAAATACTCAATGCCTATAATATGAGTATTTGCCCATTTCCAATTTCAAGTAATATAAAAGTTTAAATTAAATCTAACTTCCTTGACAGGTCGAAACTTGACATATTTATGAATCAGGAAAACTCTATTGGTTTTTTTCTCCTTGAGATTTTGTGTTGAAATATTAAATTATTTAGTTTATTCTTGAGCTTCTGAAGGATCCTAAAAAGAAACTGGTTTCCCATTAATCAGCCTCTGGTAAGCTTCCTTGTTAGGACTCCGGGCAGGAGACTGTGATTTATGCCTCCAAGCTATTAAAGGTTATCTCTTACTTGTTGGAGGATAATGCTTGATTTATTTCGATTGTGTCATCCACTTCTAATGCTCTCCTAGGGGTCTGTCGGTATCTTCGGTAATTAGTCCGCCCGATAGTTAGGATGCGTAGAAAACGAAGAAATGCGCACTGAAAAACGTTACGGAATTTAATTATTTCATATGATGTACGTACTTGCATCTAAAACGTTTATAAAACAAACAAACCTAAACGAGTATTGTTCTAACTTTGGATTTTTGTTTATTTATTTAACGTCACTTTATGCTACTATGGCTTATCGGACGATGCTACAGTGGGAGTCCTAAAGTTTGCCTATCGAGGTTTTATTAGGATAGGGATCTTTAATGAGTACCTGACATCGCTCAGGCTCGGGGACCACCTTTTAACGTCTCCTCGGAAGGACGACTTAACTTAGGATTTTTACTCCCATTAAAAAATCCTAGGACCACCTGCGGGTTTCAACCCATGACCTTTGGCATAGGGGCCGTTTTGCAAACCATCCAGCTACAAGTGATACCTCTAACTTTAGATGAAAATACCCAGAGATAATTTTTCTTGGATAATGATCGGGTCGTTCCTACGCTGTATTGAATCGTATCCTAGTTCCAGGTATGTATATCGTTTGAGAGTCCAGTGAACAAGAATGCCGACTTATGTCTATTGTTTAGAATCGATAACTAGAAAATGGAGGCTTATAATATGTTTATATTTATGTATTAAAACAGTTATTTAGGGTCATCTGTTGGGTAGTGGCTAGCATAATAAGCCAGTATAGTATACGGAGGACTCAGTGCCGAAAATGAGGTTAGGCTAAGAAGATTGATTAATATGTTTATTAGATTTATGTACGGCCTCCTTAGACGTTCACACGCATCTTACTGATATTCTTAGCAAAGGTGGCTCCATCCCGAATCCCGAAGACAATACCTACTTTGGCATCTTCATAATCCAATCCTTCCCAATTCTTACTCCGCGGTCTTCCGTGCACACCCTAGCTACAAGATCTCAACCTACCGATCTATACCTACATTCTCATAAACCTGCCTCATTTGAAAAGTCCTTTATCATCCGTGCTATCTTTGGAACTCTTTGCCGATCTCTCTCCGTAAATTGGCATCCCTTACCACTTGTTAACACCATTTATTTATCCACATCCTCAAAAATCAATCTTCCGCACTAATGTGATAAATCTTGACAATACGCTACTAAACTCATTCGAAGTTGTTATCTATTTTTATTTGTATCTTTTATTTATTTTGACTTTATGTGATTTACTTTTTTAATAAATAATCATGTGATAAATAAAGTCAGAAAAATAAAAATTACTTTTCATCTCATAGCTGTATTCCATGCCAAGGTCGCGGGGTTCGTACCTTACATATGCATGGTCCTAGGATTGAGGATTGAGGATAGAGAGTGAAATATCCTTTCGTGAAATTCCGTCCTTCGTAGGGGATGTAGAATTGAGATCTACAGCCTGTGGGATGTCAGGTACTCGTAAAGATCGTAAAGATCCCTATCCTAATTAAAACTGGATAGGCGAAATTTAGTTCTCCCACTGTAGCAACATCCGATTAGCCATAGTAGCATAAATGTAACGTTTAATGAATAAACAAACAAAATAGTCCTTAGAATATTTAAAGCTAGTATATCCTTTTAGAACGCAAAAATTAGGTCTTTCATGCGTTTTCCAAAATTTAAAAAAAAAAACTTTTGAAAATCACATTTACACGGTGCTCATTTTTCCCTGTTAGGGAATCCTCAAGGTGACAAATTAATACATTTCCCCTTTGTTCTCCCCTCACATCCAAATTCCCTGCGACTCCCCCTTTACCCGCTGACCAGGGCCCTATTGAAACCGAGAGTGGCTGGTATCCTCGAACCGGTCCGTGGTCAGAGCCTTCAGCAAGGCCGCCGGAGTAAACAAATATATTACCCTTCATTATACCGAGTCTAGCAACGGCGTTCCTAGACGTCGATCTCTGTTGGAAAAACGATTCCTGTATCTTAGGGCACCCGCATAATAGATGGACATTGCGCGCTGGAATTGCATTTGTTTAAAAACACACGTACATTTCATGGGAGCACGCGTAGTGAGACGACAGGCCGAAACTCTTCAAGCAAAGAGTTTAAAATATTTTATTTTTTGCGAGTAAGGAATTAATGCAGTTATTTTGTGATATAGTCTCCTTTACATTCAATACACTTCTGTCAATCATGTTTACTTGGTTAATAATGGTTACATATTTAAAAAAAGGATTAATCAAGTTGCTTTTATGCCTCGAGATTCCTTATACCACTTAAAGTATTTTGTTTGATAAAAATGATTGAAAACAAAAAAAATATATTTTCGTCATTTAATGATTTTTATTTCTGAAAAGGAAAATCCGCTACACAGACGATTAACAAAATTTGCAGGGATCACTTGTAGCTGGGTGGCTAGCATAACATCCTCCTATGTCAAGGGTCACGGGTTCAAACCCGCAGGTCCTATAGAGGGGACGTTAAAAGGTGGTCCCGAGTCTGTGCCGTGTCAGGTGCTCGTTAAAGATCCCTATCCTAATAAAACCTAGGTAAGCAAAATTTTGGATTCCGTAGTATCGTCCGATTAGCCATAGTAGCATAAAGTGACGTTAAATAAACAAACAAACAACAAAATTTTTAGTGTGTATGGCAATGATTTTGACTTGAACGACCCAAAGCTTCGTTCTTCAACTGTTGATGATAACAAGATATTTCCAATTTTCAATAAATACATGTGACCAATGTATTTATTGAAATCAACCGTAAGAAACGCTTCTGTATATGTATGTATGTTATATATATATATATATATATATATATATATATATATATATATATATATGCATTTTTTCTTTAAATGTAATCCTACTTCATCATTGTTTGCTGTAAATAAAACATATTGTAATGTATTAATAAATATCTAAAAAAAAAACTGAAAACGTCTGACGGTTAACAAAGTTTGCAGTGTGTTTGATAATGACGCCTTAAGAAAAAACACCGTCCGTAACCGGATATTTTGACTTGGAAGACGCAATGCGCTCGGGTAGTCCTTCAACTGTTGATGACCTAATTCCAAAAATTACCTAAAATATGACAACATGTTTAAGACCAAAATGGGTCGTATGTAATTGATTTAAAATATTTACAAAATCTGAAGTTTTGTAAAATTAAAATTACTAGTAAAGAACGCTGCAATGTTATTTTACAGCCCAATAATTTAAAAAAATACATAAATCTTACAAGTAATAGAATATATTTTGATGAAGATAAAACCAGAGAAGGGAGTGTTAAAGAGAAATAAATGAGGTAGTTGTGACCTTTAGGTTACTGCAAGCTTCGTGCCCCCGCAGGTGCAATGCAAGAATATTCCCACAGTCCGGTGGTTATGCGGCCCTACAACCGTCTTTGAATCCTATATCAAAATAATACGGATGTCACTAGAATACATAGTTATAAATAGAGACCGGATTTTCGTGCAGCAAAACCTTAATATATAAAATTAAGTACATATATATTTACACACACCTCAAAAATGCAAAAAAAATCTGGTGCGGGCAACACACGACTTTCACTTACCTCCATCTTTAAAATCAATAAAAGAATTTTCAAAAACAGTTAGAGATAAAAATACGTGAAACTATTCAGGAATTAATTAAATTGAATTTATATAGAAACATGTGTTTTATTAAAACATTTATTATATTATTATCTAAAATAATCACTTAGTTTTATTGGCTTTTCATCACTCTCTATTAACTTTTAAAAGCTTGTGTATAAGATAATATTTATTCTAAAATCTTTAGCTTTTCAATGGTATATCATATATGTATATTACTGCTCTTATGTTCAAAAACGAAAAATTTCATTAAAAAATATTTTTTGTGTTTTCTCCTTTAGTTTGGTATCGAATTTATTCAAATTATGTATTTACCTGTTTTTCATCAGCCTCAACAAGATAATATAGTTATTTTTATAGAATCGACAAAATTAAAGGCGCTTTAAAGAAAGAAAATTTACAATATCGGCATTTAAGCCCTTTCAGACCTTTTTAATCAGAATGAAACCTACATGATATTAAAGTACATTAAATTGTACATCGTTATAGCGAGTTTAATCAAAATCGTCGGAACCGTTTTCGAGAAAATCGAATAAAGGTGCAAAATGCATGGTATAAATTGCCTCTTCTGGTAAGCTCATTTTGATGAAAAAAGTTTTTTCACGTCTCGGGCGTATAGTTGTCTTAAATATGAAATGTCAGTTTCATAGGACTTACCGTTTCCGCCCGGGAGTTACCAGCCACACACACACACACACACACACACAGACCTTTTTGCGGTACTTGGTTATTTGGACTCAAGGGAACTTAAAACGTGTATTTCCGTTGAAAACTGGAATTCGAAAATTTTCACGATCGCAATACTTCCCCTTACTATATATAGTAAGTGAAAGTAAAAAGCATTGTTATTGTTTCATTTATTGGGCTGTATAATAAGTTTGTAGGGTTTTTCAATGTTTTAATTTAATCCTCCACGCTCCAGAGACGAAACACTATTCCTGAAATGTGAGTAGTAATGTAAACGTATAATATACGGTTGGGAAGCTAATGATATTAGAAATGTTAATATACAACCATAAACTTATGATCATGATATGATAACGTATATGTTGGTTTTTTTTTTTCCTATAATAAACTTAAGCTATCGACCATAAAATGGGCAAAAGTTCAAAACTTCCAGTTTATTACAAAAAAACTCATTTAGATCACTATTATCAGACCTATTTGGAGATACGGAATCGAGCTTTGGGACCACATCCAATCCTTACGATCCAAAATCCTGAATGCCTCTTATTTTGTAACAAATCAACTCCTCCATACTTACCTCAACATTCTACATTTTGCAGATCTAGTCAGTGATAGATGTACCTATTTTCATTCCAAACTCCCTGCCCACACAAACCCACTTGTCCGTAATCTTCCTTAGATATCTCTGATAACACCTCGAGGAGATTGAAAAGAAGGTGGCCTTGGGACCGACTGCCTTAAAATAGTTAGTGAAGTGCGTAGTTCTTTCACATGACTCTTCTTCGCCCTGCACATTTGCTTATTGCGTTTGTATAATACAGTTGTTTGTTTATTTATTTAACGTAACTTTATGCTACTATGGCTAATCCGACGATGCTACAGTGGGAGTTCATAAGTTTGGCCTACCCAGATTTAATTAGGATAGGGAACTTTAACGAGTACCTGACATCACAGAGGCTCGGGACCACCTTTTAACGTCAACTCCGAAGGACGGCATAACTAAGGATTTTTTACTCTCATTAAAAAATCCTAGGACCACCTGCGGGTTACAACCCGTGACCTTTGGCATAGGAGGCTGCCATGCTAGCCACCCAGCTACAAGTGATCCCAATACAGTTGTAAATTATAATAAATAAAAAAAAAATGTTTATTCAAAAGAAAACTTAATAAAATGTCTAAATTGGTCAAACAGTGCATTTTTAAAAATAAATTACGCCAGTTTCTCAATCGCACTTCAGCAAAGCAGTGTCGCGACTCACTGCTGTAAAATAAATGCATTTGTATCTGTGACGCTTTGAAAAGACTAACAAGGATATCAATTGTTAAAATGGAAAAAAAAAGAAAGATAAAAAACAAACAAAAAGACGAAGGTCACGCAAAGTCGTGATGTTGTCATTTTCGAATGATATGCGATTCTTTTGTTTGTGACTCAACTGGAAAAAAAGGTTTAATTTTGCGACAGAATTCGTGTTCAGCTTTCTAGTTCTTGGTTTCCGAAACCCTCTGTTACTTCTCATATCTCGGATTTTATGGATGTTTCATGATTTATACGGTTCACTGCTCACGGGAAATGCTTGGGAGTGTGATATGCTTTGTTCTCGTGTTGGGAACGTTAATTACATACAAGGTAATAATCCTATTTGAAGAGGAAATGTCAATAACGAAGGGGATAATTGCCAATATTAAAATTGTGCAAGATTTTAATTACTGCTTGTAATGAACCGAAAGTGTATCCTTCATGAGATATATTTTTATTCTATATTAACTGTGTTTGTATTCTTCAACAGAAGTGTCGTACAGGAATTTTTTATGGATTTGTTTCTCAGAAACAACGTTGTGAGGCTATACGAAGTGGAAGAATCTTCACGGAAAATAGCTGCGACACAAATCAACAGTGATTACAGTTAAAAAAATCTGGTGCGGGCAATACACGACTTTCGCTTACCTCCATTTTTAAAATCAATGAAAGTGTTTTCAAATACAGTTAGAGATAAAAATACGTGAAAATATTAATGAATTAATTAAATCGAATTTATATAGAAACATGTGTTTAATTAAAAAATCTATTATATTATTATCTAAAATAATCAGTTAGTTTTATATTCTTTTCATCACTGTCTATTAACTTTTAAAAGCTTGAGTATAAGATAATATTTTTTTCCAAAATCTTTAGCTTTCCAATGGTATATCATACATGTATATTACTGCTCTTATGTTCAAAAACAAAAAAAAATGCATAAAAAGATATTTTTTCTGTTTTCTCCTTTAGTTGGGTATCGAATTCATTCAATTTATATATTTACCTGTTTTTCATTGGTGGTAAGAAGATAATATAGTTATTTTTATAGAATAAACAAAATTAAAGGTACTTTAGACAAAGAAAATTAAAAAATACCGGCATTTAAGCCCTGTCAGAACATTTTAATCCGAATATAACCTAAATTATATTAAAGCCTATTAAATTTTACATCGATATAGAGAGTTTAATCAAAATCGTTGGAACCGTTTTCGAGAAAATCGAAAAAAGGTGCAAAATGCATGGTATATAGTGGCTCTTCAGGTACGCTCAGTTTGATGAAAAAGATTTTGTAACGTCTCGGACGTATATTTGTCTTAAATATGAAATTTCAGTTTCATAGGACTTACCGTTTCCGTCCGGGAGTTACCACATACACACACACACACAGATTTTTTTGCGGGACTTGGTTATTTGGACTCAGGGGACCCTAAAACACGTATTTCCGTTGAAAACTGGAATTCGAAAATTTTCACGATCGCAATACTTCCCCTTACTATATATAATAAGTGAAAGTAAAAATAATGATATACATTTTTTTTTACTAGAGACTTCTTAATTCTTTTCAATGATTTTTATGTGAATTTCTTTAATTTTCATTTTTACTTACCTATATGGAACATATAGTAAGGGAAAGTATTCCGATCGTGAACATTTTTTAATTCCAATTTTCAACGTAAATACACCTTTTAATGTCTTATGAGTCCAAATGACCAAGTCCTGCTTGTGTCCGTGTGTGTGTGGTTAATCCAGCGCCTATACGGCAAGTCCTATGAAATTGTCTTGTTCATATTTAAGACAACTTTACACCCGAGATATTACAGCAACTTTTCTATCAAAATCAGCAAACCAGAAGGAAGAGTTACTTTATACCATACATTTAGCACCTATTTACAATTTTCTCAAAAACAGCTCTAACGATTTTTATTAAACTCGCTATATGGATTTGAAATTGGAAGGACTTTATTATCATGCAGGTTTCATTCTGATTGAAATAGTCTGACAGGGCTTAAATGCCGATATTACAAAATTTCTTTCTCTTAAGTACCTTTAATTTTGTAGTTTTTTTAAAAATAAAAATGACCTTATCATCTGATTAACATTGCTAAAAAGAAAGTAAATATATAAGTTGAACGAATTCGATCTTTAACTAAAGGAGATAACTGCAAAAATATTTTTTTAATGCCATTGTTCGAATTTGAACATAAGAACAGTAATATACATGTATTTGGAAACAATATTATCAAATTCACCAGCTTGTAAATGTTATTACAGAGTGATGAAAAGTCAAAAAACTAACTAATTATTTAAGATAATCGATTTTTTAATAAAACACATGTTTCTATAAAAATTCATTATGATTAATTCGTTAATAGTTTCACTTATTTTTATCTCTAACTTTATTTGAAAATTCTTTTTGTTTTAAAAGTGAAAGTCGTGTGTTGCCCGCACCAATTTTTTTTATTTTTGTCGACTTATTTATATCATAAGCTTAATGAAATAAAGGAATAAAAAAACAAAACAAATAATGTTTATTAGTTATTGATTAGTGGTTTGAACTACTGCCACAATAAAATCAGTTATTATGTAAAATTTTAAAAGGATTTAGAGATTAGAAAAAATTGACATTGTGAGTTTACATGATATGAAAGAATCTTCAAGGAAAGCAGCTGTGGTACAAATCAATAGTGGTCGCAGTGTTGAAAATTAATATTATAATTTATTTTACTAGAGAATTAACTTATTTATATTTTCATTGTTTTTATTAGCTTTTCTTTAATTTTTAATTTATAATATTATATTTTTGTGTAATGAGAATTTTTAAAAACATAATAATAATAGGCTTACCGAACCCGAAGGTTCGATGCCGATACCTCTAAACTTCGCCTGCACAGACTCGTCTAATGTTCGCCGGTGAAGCTTAAGCCTCCGAGATCAGCCTTAACGCAATCCTACCATCGACGCTTCGGCCTACCTTTCTTTTTAAAAACACGTTAATATTTAATTTTACAATGTTTTTCTTATTGATTTCTACGACCAGAACTGTATCTGATTTGAAGTGCGGTAAAATGTAAAGAATATCCGTGCCATGACCGGTGGCTGCTACCCCGAAGTGAAGATCTGTTGAATAGGGCACGCAGGGGCAGCGAAGGGGAGAGTTATAGCAGCCCTTGAGAACAAAAGGGACGAGGGGTGCTGGCATTATGGGAGGTCAGAGGTTAATGTGTACCAGCGAATCTTCCTCCACTCCTAAGCCGATTTTTTTTTTTTTTTCTTTTTTCCTTTTTTTTTTTTTTTTTTTTTTACGGTGTTTGCTTTTACTTACCTATATATGAAAGACATAGTAAGGGAAAGTATTACGATCGTGACAATTTTCTAGTACTAGTTTTCAACAGTCTAATAAACAAGTCTAGATAAACAAGTCGCGTAAAAAATTTTCTGTGTGTGTGTGTGTGTGTGTGTGTGTGTGTGTGTGTGTGTGTGGTAAGCCTAGCACGATAACGAAAAGTCGTATGAAACTGAAATTTCATGTTTAAAAACAACTATACACCCGAGATTTGCAGAAACGTTTTCATTAATTTAAGCGAACCAGAAGGTTCTCTTCAAATTATGCATTTTGCCACTTTTCTTGATTTTCTCAAAAATGGCTTCAACGAGTTTGATTAAACTTTCTATGTCAATGTAAAATTAAATGTACTTTAATAACAAATGTGTTTCATTCCGATTAAAATAGTCTGACAGGACATAAATTGCGAATTTTCATATTTTTCTTCCTCTTTAATTATATAGTTTCAAAAAAAAAAAAAAAAATACCCATATGTTGTTATTAGCATTAATTAAAATATACATAATGGCTAAATATAAAAATTAAGCTAATTATTTTTTTCTTGGTAATTTTTTTCCCCTAAATGTAAGAATATTCTTTATATACACGTTTTAGAGTCCCTTGTGTCCAGACGTACAAGTCTCCCAAAGTGGTGTGCGGAGCAAAATTTTCAGAAGAGCCACTTTATACCATGCACTTTGCACATTTTTAGATCAGGTAGGATTTGATTGGTAGATTAATTTTTTTTTTTTTTTTTTTTTAGTCGGGCCAATGAAGAAAAAATATTTTTGTAATTTTAAAAATGCGTTGAAAAATGTCAATTCCGTTTAGACTCCATCATTTTGTCTTTTCTTCTCGTTAAATGTACGCGCTCAACATGTTTCTTTTGATTTTGTCTATACGCAAGTCAAACAAGGCTTACATCCGCCATGTATCAAACCAATAATTTTTGTTTCATAAAAGTATTTGTTGAAGATTTTACGAGTTTTTTTATGATCACTTTAATACTACTGTGGTTAATCAGACAATGCTTTAGCAAGAGTAATAATTGTTTCCTATTTAGTCGTAGGGAGAAATAATCAGGAGTCAGTCGTTTTTAATGTTTTTATTTTACCGACTTTTCGGCTCAAACTGGTGATGTTTTTTTTTTTGAAAATAGTGAAATGTTTTTATTTTTTATTTATGTTAAATCAATTTTCTTTTTTTCCTCATTAATTTTGTATCTAGGCCAGATGTGAACATTTTACTATGTTAAAATGTCATGTTATTCTTATGGAACCTAGTCTCAGAATTAATTTTTTTTTCTTCTTCTAACGGCCTGATGATGGCTCGCAATTTTGAGCCGAAACGTCGGCAAAATTAAAATATTTAAAACGACTTACTCTTGATTTTTTCTACCTACGATAATTCCTACAGTCGACTATACATCCTCTATATAATTTGCTATTTAGGTTTAATTACCTTGCCTCGTGCCCACGATATTACGTCCCCACCGATGAACCGGAGAACAAGGATTTTTCATAACTTTAAAATATTCTAGGGCCAACTGGCGGGCTTAAATATGCTACTTAGGGTATAGAAGGCTGTTATACTAGCCATTACATCGCATGTGACCCCAATATAATTTCTATAAGTCCTATATTAGTAAATTCAAAAAATGTTTCTATAGATGGATTTTTTTACTTTATTTAAAAGTTTTAATACTGATTTTAACAAGAGAAGTAAGAAAAATTCGTGTGTTGGGCGGACAACATTTTTACTATTAACCTTTTCTTTTCTTTTTTTTTTTTTTTTACCTTTGCAGAAGTTTATATAATGCAGCATATATTGAAATCAAATATTTATTACGAGTACTGTTTAATAATAAAGGTCAAAGCTGGAACAGTTCTTACCATATATAAATGTGTTTCAATTACTGCAAACATGACTTTTTGATGATGTATCATATCTAAAACATGGCAATGCACTAAATTAGATTAATTATTATTTCCCTATTCGGATAATGGATTCGATGGAAGCAGGAAAATCGCACAATTTTCCGGAATCCATGCCTATTCATTTCCTATAATTATATTGATACAGCGATACCTTACATTTGCAGGGACTATATTGGATTGTTCCATTATGAATATCAGCATTCCAGTTATTGCAATAATTAAATCATTTCGCGATTCTATGCTCTATGTAAGCTGAATTTACATCAATATGTTTATATGGGCTGAGATGAAATGTATTCTGTTAATATTATCTTCGTAGAAAATTATAATTGTCTGACAAGCGATATGCTAATGGCGAATAATTTTAATTTCAACTATGTATGTTGTATAATATGATTGTATACATTAAATTTATGAACATTGATATCAGGAGCATAGTTTTATATATTCATGCAAACTTTATACGTATGTAAATAAGTTTGCAAAATAACTCAATAGCAAACAGTGATAACCTATTAAATACTCGCTTGTTGCTAATTAAGAAATACCCTGAATATCCGAATTTTTATAGGAATCTGTACACAGACAATTGATGCAAATGCTTTTTTTCCCCCTACAATGATTAACCTGTTAGGTAACTGTATTGTAATCGACCTAATAATATATAATATGACAAACTTGGGGAACCTGAGGGTTCAAACACCAACACCACCACTCCTTGCCTACACAATTAAATCCCACGACTACCGTCGAAGCCTCCGAGGTCATAATTAATAAGGGATCACTTGTAACTGGGTGGCTAGCGTAACAGCCTCCCATGCTAAAGGTCACGGGTTTTAAAGGGTAGTAATGGAAAAAATCCTTAGTTACGCCATCCTTGGAGGGGACGTTAAAAGGTGGTCCCGAGCCTGTGCCGATGGTACTAGGGTAACTCGTTAAAAGTCCCTCTATCCTAATTAAAAACCTGGATAGACAAAATTTAGGACTCCCACTGTAGCATCGTCCGATTAAGCCATAGTAGCATAAAGTGACGTTAATAAATAAACAAACAAACATAATTAACAATATCCTCCCAACTACGCCCTGACCAACCCTTGGAAACCTATATGTCTGTTCAACGCATATTAAATTTTGGGAATTGGTTCTTTACGAATTTGATCCTTGAATGCAAGCTCTGTAATTTCGCGTTGTGAGGCCATTTAAATCATCATGTGGTCTCGTCCCTCTTCGGACTGAAAATATTTCGTGGAACCTTATTCTCAAAAATCTTGTGGCGTTCTTCATTCTTCCAAGAAAGAAACTACCTTTCACACTCGTATGAAGAATAATATTTTTTTTTAATCGATCTAGATACAAAATTTAACCCCCTTAAATCCGTAGAAATATAATTATAGAATAATAATTATAAAACATTAAAACCCATCGTGCGAATAAAGGAATACACTGTATGATATAGCAAAAGCATTAAAAACGATAAAGTATCATTTTTGATTTTGTGTTTGAAAAAAAAATTGAAAATGTAAGTGAATATGTCCAAGGGATTTATACAGTATGCTGTGTTATGTAAGCAACCCGATGTATTTGGGCAGCATTGCAAAATAAATAAAGAAATTTCTCTCTTGTTACTTTTCAACAAATTAATTCTAATATATAAAAAAAATACACTAATTGATATTTAAGCTATGTAATATGACAAAAAGAGATTGATAAAAAAAAATTAATAATAATTTTTAAAAAAAGTCAGTCTTTAAAGTATTAAAATTACAGAAATATTTCTTTTTTCGCTTACTGTAGAGGGCTGAAAAGCAAATAACACTAACAAGGAGAGAATCTGAAATGCGTCTCACCGATTTTGATGAAATTTTTTAGCTAGAGATATACATTAAACCATTAGACTCGGCATAATATTATTGGCCGTCGTTCTCCTGGAGTCGCATAAAAAAATCAGAAAGTTTGCGCGCGAAAAATACATTTTATTTATTATCCCCGGTTCTAGAAAAGGTATCAGATGATTTCAAAGCGGAATAATTTAAAAACAAATTATTCATTAAAATATTTAAGCTTTTATGCTTATTTTTAACCTTAAAAATATTAATAAATTCGTCAAAACCGTTTTTTAAAATTAGGTTTCTTATAAACCGTGCACAGATTAAGAATCATTCTTAGGAGTGAGGAACACAGTTTTTTAGAAATCTTATCAGAAGTACTGTTTTGACTAGATTTATATTTTTAGGGCTATTACAAAGCTTAATGACATACATATTTACTGTAAGGGGTTATATTTTTAAGTGCTTTGATTTGAAATAGGGTGATTTTGAAACCTAAAACGTGTTTATTGTACGCAAACTTTACAATTTATTTACTTGACTTCTGGGGAGCATTGGCCTTAATATTGCCAAATTGCAGATGCTAATCGTTTAATGTCTACGTTTCACCTAAAAAAAATTGCGTCCTAGTCGGTGACTTACATTAGGGATCCTCTCTTTGTAAATGATTGTTTAAGGAAATAAACGTTTCTATCGAAACTCATTGACATTTTTTTTCAATTATAACTTTAAAAAAAAAAACCTGTACCACTACAACCCATGAAGAATTTTGGGCTCAGTACATGTAGAGATTCGTACTGTTTCTAGGCCAACGGCCGTGCAATGACGTGATTCGGCCAAGATCACGCTCAGCCGCCAGGTTTTTCCCTTTTTTGGGTACCCACTTTATTGAGGCTGGGTGTGCCCCAGGAGGATCTCCATGTCATAGGATCGCCCCCCGGCTGAAATAACAGAATAAATAATATTCCGCCACAGCCGGGATTCGAACCCAGGACCAGCGCTCTACCCACTAGACCACGCCGCTCCCTCATTAGAAACAATTAATTATAACTTTTAGAAGTTCCTTAATTAGTTTTAATAACGAGGGTAAGTGAAAGTCGAGTATTGTGCGCATCAGATTTTTTTCTGTTGGAATTCTCGTCAGTATTCGATTCATGACGGGCAGGTATCGCGGAGGACGATCGACATTTCGCCATGCAGCCGACCTGTTCTTGGCGGCTCCTTCAGACAAGGAGCGCTTGTTGAATATTCATCAGCCTAAGCTAATTGAGGATATTAGAAGAGCGGTAGGTGTCGGAGTCCTTGGAGTGGGAGAGAGAGAGATAGAGAGAGGTCCTTAGGGTGTTGTGATACAGAGTATTGGAAATTGGATGTCTTTTTGAAGGGTTGTCGGAGGGGCAGAGCGATGCGGTCGACGGAGCGGACATGGATCTTTGGGATATACTCAACAGCATCATCGGCAAGCAGCAGGAATTCCAGCAAGAGGAGCAGCACTACGTCCAACCGTGTTTCCTACCTCCCAACATCTTCCCCGCTGATCCTTTTACGGTGAGATTTATTTTTATTTTTTATGTTTTTTTCAGTTTCACCTTCCGCACACATCTTCTGCATTATTATAAGAACTCATTTGATAAGCAATCACCTTAATCTGATGAGTAGTAGCAAATATATTGAGTTTGTTTTGGATGCGTAGTTTAGAAAAGTTGACTTTGACCAGTTTCTACTGTGCTATCGTAAAATCAACCACCGAGGGATCACCTGTAGTAGGGTGGCTCATAACAGCCTTCTATGCCGAAGGGTTCAAACCGGCAGTTGGTCCTATGACTTTTTAATAGGACTACAAAATCCTTAGGGGCGGGGTAGCTGAGCGGGTTAGCGCGCGTTGCTTTAAACGCGCGTTGCCTAGCAACACAGAGGACCATTTAATTTGAAAAACAAATAATTACGAGTTCGAGACTAGGTGCTGTGGGGATCTTTTATTTCAGCATTTATCCCCCGCCCTCACCCCCTGGCCTGAGAAACTCCGTATAGCCTTCAAAGGCGAGGTAGGGGAGAACAAAAAAAAAAAAAAAAATTAAAAAGAAAATCCTTAGTCGTGCTGTCCTTCGGAGGGGACGTAAAAAGTCTTTGTGAGCCTGTGCGGTGTCAGATCCAGATAAAGATCCCTATCCTAATAAAACCTGCATAGACAAAATTTAGGACTCCCACTGTAGCACGGTCCGATTAGCCACAGTAGCATGAAGTGACCTTGTATAAATTTCAAACAAACAAATCGTTGAGCGTCATGTCAATTTTGGAGGACATACCCCAGGCCTCGCGTGCTACTCACTAGGAGAGGACCCCAAATGTATCTAATATATTTTGATGATTTTTAAAAAGTGAAACTAGACATTAAACCATTATACTCTACAAAATATTAAGGACCAACGCTCTCGACGAGTCGCTTAAAAAATCGGAAAGTTTTCGCGCGAAAACACTCATGTTATTTAATACCTGTAGTCCTAGTGAAGGTAAAAAATGAGCTCCGATTACCATTAGGAGTTATTAGGAGTGAGGATTACAGTTTTAAGAAAGTTTATTAAAAGTACTGTTTTAGCGAGATTATTTATATATTTAGGGTTGTTATATTGAAAAAAAACGTAAATATTTTAATGACTTTTTTTTAAAACTATTCCGCTTTGAAATAGAGTTATTTTGACACAAAACTTATTTTTCCACCTTTACTAGAACCTAGAACCAGAGATATTAAATAAAATGCGTTTTTCGCGTACAAGCATTCCAATTTTCTTACGTGACTCCTGGGGAGCATCGGTCTCTAATATCTTGCAGAGTCTAATGGTTTAATGTCAAGTTTCACATTAAAAAAAAAAAAAAAAAAAAAAAAAAAATATATATATATATATATATTTTTTTAATGTGAAACTATATATATATATATATATATATATATATATATATATATATATATATATATATATAGGTGAGACAGATTTAGGATCCTCTCCTTGTAAAATCCTTCAATTCTTGCTCTAGTTAAGATAAATTAAAAATAATTTATTTTATTCAACAATTTATAATTGATTTACTTTTTTTCATTTATTGTGGATATAATTAGTTGACCGTTGAGAATTACTGAAGGAATTAGTCCGGGTGGCGGTCATTAAATGAAACAACTGAATAGTTTCAACTATTTTATTGTTTGCCAACGTTTCGACCCCCATTGTGGGTCATCATCAGGGCGTCTGGTAGGTGAGTGGAAACTCTTTGGCCAGTCGTTTGTGAAGGTTGCAGAGATTGTTAAAAGTTTGTCTGTTTTGGGGGAATCGCGATTTTAGTGAAGAGAAAATATGATGTTGGTCATTATTAGGATTTCCTGGAGAAAGGTGGGAAGAGGATATATTTTGAGTTTGGGAGAAAGATGTATCCAGAGAAGTAATTGAAAAAAGAGAAGTAACTTGGGAAGAAGGCGTATGGAGAGTTTTAGTATAATGTTGAGTTGGGAGGTGAGTCAAAGATCTATTACTATTTAATCTAGTGTTATAGCGGTGTGATGGTCGAGAAGAATCCAAAAGAGAGGTTGATTGAGGGTTTAGTCGTTGTGGTGGTGATCGTGGAGTTGTTACCTTTTTTGAGCTGGAAATGTGGTGATGAGAAAAACTTGAGTCACCTGGAGGTGTAGAAGAGATGGCTTGTTGAGATGAGAATGCCTGCTGTTGTTGAGTTGTAGATTGTATGTCCTGTCTGCGATTTTGTATTCTGGCACTGCGGCGGAGAGTTGAGGTGGATGTATCTTTTTGTTGTTCCCGTGTTCTTTTCATCATTGTGGATATAATTAGTTGACCGTTGAGAATTACTGAAGGAATTAGTCCGGGTGGCGGTCATTAAATGAAACAACTGAATAGTTTCAACTATTTTATTGTTTGCCAACGTTTCCCCATTGTGGGTCATCATCAGGGCGTCTGGTAGGTGAGTGGAAACTGAGTTGTTTCATTTAATGACCGCCACCCGGACTAATTCCTTCAGTTTTTTCATTTATGATTATCGGGTGTCATTTATCAGTAATTAAGATCCGCTACTGAATAGTAACACTGTTTTTTTTTTGTAGTAAAGTTAGTTGTAACCAAAGGAGAAGTTACATGTTATATATTGGCTCACAAAGCCATATGTATTTGTGAATCAAGTCAGAATGTATAGCTTTTTTCAGTCAAATTCATATTTTTTTCAATCAAATTCATAATTTTATCAGTCAAATTCATAATTTTTTCAGTCAAATTCATAATTTTTTCAATCAAATTCATAATTTTTTCAGTCAATTTCATAATTTCTTGTACCCATTTTATACAGTCAATTTAATGAGGCTTTGCTACCAAGAACTTCACATTTTTATTAAATATTGTTGTTGTTTATCCATTTAACGTCACTTTATGTTACTGTGCTTAATCCGACGGTGCAGCGGGAGTCCTAAGTTTTGCCTATCCAGGATTACTTAAGATAAGTAGGATCTTTTACCAGTTCCATTTTATAAATCTTTTAAGAGACTCCTGTGGTGCACAAATATAAGGCGATCTGCTGGTTTTGGACTTAAGACCTCAAGTATAGAAGGCTGTTATGCTAGCCACTACTCCACAGGTGACCCTCAATGCATTTAACAAGGTGTTTGAATATGCCGGGTTTAAACCCCTGAACTTGAGCATATTAATCTTTAACACCTTGCTGAATGTGTTCAGGGTCACCTGTGGAGTAGTCGCTAGCATAACAGCCTCTTTTAAAGGAATAACGAAATAACCAAAGATTTTTACTTCCCAGTAGCAAATATAGGGCCATCTGCTGGTTTTGAACTTGCGACCTTAAGCATAGGGAGCTGTTATGGCTAGCCACTACTCCGCAGGTGAACCTTTATGCATTCTAAAAGGTGTTAAGGACTAATATGTCCAAGGTCACGGGTTCGAACCGGGCAGATTCAAACACTTTCTTGAATTATCGAGGATCACCTGTGGTGCAGTGGCTTGCATAACATCCTTCTAACCACTAGATACCGAGTTCATACCTGGCAGATGGCCCTATATCTGCTTTTAGCAAGTAAAAATCTTTGGTTATTTCGTTATTCCTTTAAAAGAGGCTGTTATGCTAGCCACTACTCCACAGGTGACCCTGAATGCATTCAGCAAGGTGTTAAAGATTAATATGTCCAAGGTCACGGATTCAAACCCGTCAGATTCAAACACCTTGTTGAATGTATCGAGGGTCACCTGTGGAGTAGTGGCTAGCATAACAGCCTTCTATGCTTAAGGTTACAAGTTCAAAACCAGCAGATCGCCTTATATTAGTGCGCCACAGGTGACTCTTAAAAGATTTAAAAAGTGGAACTCGTTAAAGATCCCTATCTTAAGTAAACCTGAATAGCCAAAACTTAAGACTCCCGCGGCACCGTCGGATTAAGCACAGTAACATAAAGTGACATTAAATGGATAAACAACAACAAGATTTAATAAAAATATTAAGTTCTTGGTAGCAAAACCTCATTAAATTGACTGTATAAAATGGGTACAAGAAATTATGAAATTGACTGAAAAAATTATGAATTTGATTGAAAAAATTATGAATTTGACTAAAAAAATTATGAATTTGACTGAAAAAATTATGAATTTGACTGAAAAAATTATGAATTTGACTGAAAAAATTATGAATTCGATTGAAAAAATTATGAATTTGACTGAAAAAATTATGAATTTGACTGAAAAAAGCTATAACATTAGCGAGGAAAGCCATGGGTTACAGCTAGTACATGTCTACAATTACGTATAAATAATTAAAAGGTATAAAAAAAAAAAAATAATAATAATATCTTCATGTAGATTTTTTTATTCCGGTGGGCGAGATAAACCCTGTAGGCCCTTGGCCGCGCGGTGTAATCTGCTGGGATAATAAACTCGCGTTTCTCGATGAAATTTTCATGGGGTAGGTTCATCATTCCCTACGCCTAGTCTGTGAGTGTCCAACAGTTGAATGCCAGGTCTCACATACCCGAGGAGAGGCTGTGAGTGAATCCTCTTTTAATTAAATGCTTAAAGAAGTCCCTCTGTGACTGGTATTCGAACTCAAGCCTTTGGCGTGGAATACTAGCGTGCTAGCTACTCAGCCACGGATCCCCATCTTCATGTGCATAGTCTAGAATTAGCTGACACATGATTGGGAAGTGAGAAGATATTGAAAGAGGAGGAATTACGATTAAAATGCTTCTACATGGCAGATGTTTGATAGGAGAGTATTCCAGATGACGGTGTGCCGGGCTAGAAAAGGGCGCTTTTATTATCTTATCTTTAATTGAAGACGTATTTTCCTCTACTTAAGTTACTCGATTAATAGTATATTCTCATTTATTTATTTATTTATATTTGAAAAATCATTAATTCAGAGACATAAGTATTGTTTACTAAAAATATTAAATAACAAGTGTGCTGGTTCAATTATATGTGTATTTGTTTGGCGAACCAATTATTCCTTTGCTTATTTAATATCAGGAAAAATGGCAATAATTACTGTTTACAATTGTTTTTAAGTAGATTATTAAATTTAATTGATTAGTTAGTGGATCTATTTAATATATTTATTTTTGTTTGGAAAGCCACAAATTGTTTTGTTTTAATATTAAGAGGATTAGCCAAAAGAACATAAAAAATTCGTTTAAAAATACATTTGACTTAATGGTACACTTGATTAATATTAGATAAATTTGCAAATGATTGTTTATGACTTATTTTTTTCGTCAGGTAGAATACCTAACAATAACCTTATGGATTATGTACTGTTGTTATCCTGTATTTATTGGGTTGTCCAGGATGTTCGTAAAGAAATTTGGATAACAATTAAAATTGATGTAAAGCTTAAAATTTATTTATTTAATCTACAAAATAGTTACCACCGTTAGCGATTACCCTTTCCCTCCCAACGGCTTGAAGGTCCATTGTCCCTTTTTTTCAAACATCACAGTCCTTACTCCTGAAGAACAATAAAAGGTCCATTTTGACATCATCTTCTGAAGAGTAGGATTTACCTTGTAGAAAATTTTCGAAGGAACGGAAAAGATGGAAATCCGTAGGAGCAATGTCTGGAGAGTACGACGGGTGAGGTAAAACCTTCCATCTGAAGACACATGGAGCCTGTCTTGGTGGGATAGCACTCCTTTACGATTTCCAACTCTGGCCGTTTCTCTTCAATTGCTGCCTTCAATCAATCTAACTGGGCGCAGTAAAAGTCCGTATTCATGGTTTGGTTTTGTGGAAGGAGCTCAAAATATATCGGTCCCTTCCAATCCACAATATGAACTCGCTTCTTGATGCATGCCCGCCTTTGGTGTTGCGAAGGCGTCGTTCCAGGTAACCCCCAAGATTTGTTTCTGCTGGTGTTGATGTATATGATTCATTTTTTGTCACCAGTAACAACTCGTTTCAAAAATGGGTCCTTCACATTTTTTTTTTCAGTAGCAATCCTAAAATCCTTTCAATAAGGTTCCTTTCACTGAGCTCATGGGGAACCCAAACGTCGTACCGACAGACCTACCCAGCCTTCTTTAGATGACCAAAAACGGTCTATTTTCAGGCTCTTAACTCCGCAGCTATTTCACGGACAGTGTAATTCGTGGATTGTTTGCGATGACCGTCATAATATCCTCGATGTCGAGAGTTAAATTTCGGCCAGCCCTGAAATTTCCTGATCTAAATCACGAAAACCACTTCTGAACCATGCTATCAGCAATTGAATCGCTTATATACAAGGCCCGAATCTTTCTTCCAGTTTGGGCTACTTTTTTCCCTGTTTTAAAAAACAACAGCATAATATGCCGGGAATGAACTGAATCGTCACTCATGCTGGTTTTAACTAAACTACACTACTGAGCCTTAATAAAGACGAATTCAGTGTGTAAACATAGTTAATTCTATGAGGATTAAAGGCATATAAATAAACATTAGATTTTTGATTCATTTTTAGTAGAAAAAACTAAAGGTTAATTTCATTTTAAAAATTTCTACGAACTTTTCCGACAACCCAATACAATTTAGGACGTGTGTTTTTACTTTCACTTACTATATATAGTAAGGGAAAGTATTGCTATCGTGAAATTTTTCGATTTCCAGTTTTCAACCGAAATACACATTTTAGGTTCCCCTGAGTCCAAAAGTCCCGAAAAAAGGTCTGTGTGTGGTAACTCCCGGGCAGAAAAGGTAAGTCCTATAAAACTGAAATTTTTATTTCAGACAAATATACGCCCGAGACGTTACAAAAACTTTTTTTTATCAAAATGACCTTATCAGAAGAGCCACTTTATACCATGCATTTTGTACCTTTTTAGGATTTTCTCGAAAACGGTTCCGACGATTTTGATTAAACTCGCTATATCGATGTAAAATTTAATCGGCTTTAATATCATTTAGGTTTCATTCGGATTGAAATGGTCTGACAGGGCTTAAATGCCAATATTTTTTATTTTTTTCTCTAAAGTACCTTTAATTTTGTTGATTCTATAAAAATAACTATATTATCTTGTTACCACTGATGAAAAACAGTTAAAATGGAAGTTGAGTGAATTCAAAAAGCAACTAAAGGAGAAAACTGAAAAAATATATTTTTAATGCAATTATTTGTTTTTGAACATAAGAACAGTTATATACATGAAAAAATATTATCTTATACTCAAGCTTTTAAAAGTTAATAGAGAGTGATGAAAAGAAGATAAAACTAACTGATAATTTTAGATAATAATATTATAGTTGTTTTAATAAAACACATGTTTCTATATAAATTCAATTTAATTAATTCTTTAATAGTTTCACGTATTTTTATCTCTGTGTTTGTAAATTCTTTCATTGATTTTAAAAATGGAGGTAAGTGAAAGTCGTGTGTTGCCCGCACCAGATTTTTTACTTTGCACCTCATTGAAATAGTCTTATCTCTCTTCAAGTCTAGAAGAGTGCCTGCATATACACTCACATAATTTTCTACATTAGCCACTTAACACTGTTAAGTTCCCTCCATTAGTTGGCTTTGGACAGAACGCAGGTACTTTCTAAACGCTCTGTCGTCTCAAGCGGACTCTCTTACTTAATAGCAACTTCTCTTATAAAACGTGTTATTCATTCTCCCTTCTCTATAAAGGAGATCAGGAGGGATATAGTCTTAATTATTTTAGAAAGTTTTTGGGAAAGTAGATTCTGTCCACTTTCGGTATGGTTCCGACTGGTTCCGCGCTCTGATCTGAATCTTAGATGAGGAGATTACTTCCAATGTGGGTTCGGCGACATATTAGAAACCTGGAAGGCAGGGTTTAATTTATCGCTTGCCTAGCGTAAGCTTATGTCTGTTCGATCGACAAAGTGGGTGTTAATGTCTTGTTTTGCTGGAAATACGCGTGGGTTTGTTTAGGATGTTATTTTCGAGATATGGAAATGTAATTAGTACAACTAACAGTAACTGGTAAAGGACTTTACCTACCAATTGGGCAGAATACACATTTATGTTGCCAAGGACTTATGATATATTTAAAAGCTTAAATGCATTGAGTAATTATAGGTATGCCTTTTTCACACTTCTTCAGGTGGATAAATTTGATAAAGGTAAATTAGGATCCGTATCGAAACATATTTTCTAATATTTAATTTTAATCCTTTCTGTGTTAATATGTTTACTTGGTCAATGATGTTTACTTATTCTAAAAAATCTGGTGCGCGTAACACACGACTTTCACTTACCTCCAGTATTTCTATCAATTCAAGAATTTTTAAACAAATTTATAAACGAAAATAAAGTAAAGAATTATTTAAATTGGATTTTAATAGAAACATGTAGATTATTAAATAATCTATTATATTATTATATACGACAATCGGTTTGTTTTATCGGCTTTTCATCACTATCCGTTAACGTTTACAATTTTGTTTATAAGATATTATTTTTTCTAAAATCTTTAGCTTTCCAATTTTACATTATACATCTATATAACTGTTTTTAGTTTTAAAAAAATATGTTTGTTCTTGTCTCCATTACTTGGTTATCAAATTCGTTCAAGTTGTATATTTAGCTGTTTTTTAGCAATGCTAATCAGATGATATGGCTAATTTAAGCTCTGTCAGACTATTTCAATCAGAATGAAACCTATATGATATTACAAAAAAAAAAAAAAAAAAATTAAATTCTGTTAGAATTTTGTATTTCCAAAAAGGAAAATCCGCAGCACAGACAGTTAACAAAATTTACAGTGTGTATGGTGATGGTTTAGGGAGCGGCGTGGTCTAGTGGATAGAGTGCTAGTCTGCTATGCTCCGGGTCCTGGGTTCGAATCCCGGCTGTGGTGGAATATTATTTATTCTGTTAATTCAGTCGGGGGGCGACCCTAGGGTATGGAGACCCTCCTGGGGCACACCCAGCCTCTATAAAGTGGGTACTCAAATTAATTGGGGAAAAGCCTGGTTGCTGAGCGCGATTAAGGCCTAATCATCTCATTGCACTGCCGTTGGCCTTGAAACAGTACGAATCTCTATATGTACTGAGCCCAAGACCCTCCATGGGATGTAGTGGTACAGGTGCCTTAGGTGAAAGCACCGTCCCTAAATGATTTGTCAGAACCGGAAAGTTTGACTTGGAAGACGCCCAGCGCTCGAGTCGTCCATAAACTGTTGTTCATTTTCAACCATAATTTAATTATTTTTTACTTTCACTTACTATATATAGTAAGGGGAAGTATTGCGATCGTGAAAATTTTCGAATTCCAGTTTTCAACGGAAATACACGTTTTAGGGTCCCCTGAGTCCAAATAACCAAGTCCCGCAAAAAGGTGTGTGTGTGTGTGTGTGTCTGTGTGTGTGTGTGTCTGTGTGTGTGTGTGTGTGTGTGTGTGTGTGTGTGTGTGTGTGTGTGGTAACTCCCGGGCGGAAACGGTAAGTCCTATGAAACTGAAATTTCATATTTAAGACAACTATACGCCCGAGACGTGACAAAACTTTTTTCATCAAAATGAGCCTACCAGAAGAGGCACTTTATACTATGCATTTTGCACCTTTTTTCGATTTTCTCAAAAACGGTTCCGACGATTTTGATTAAAATCGTTATATCGATGTAAAATTTAATGGGCTTTAATATCATGTAGGTTTTATTTGGATAAAAATGGTCTGACAGGGCTTAAATGCCGATATTTTAAATTGTCTTCCCTAAAGTACCTTTAATTTTGTAGATTCAATAATAATAACTAGATTATCTTGTTAACGCTGATGAAAAACAGGTAAATATATAAATTGAATAAATTCGATACCCAACTAAAGGAGAAAACAGAAAAAATATTTTTTTAATGCAATTTTTCGTTTTTGAACTTAAGAGCAGTAATATACATGTATGATATACCGTTGGAAAGCTAAAGATTTTAGAAAAATTATCATCTCATACACAAGCTTTTAAAAGTTATTGGAGAGTGATGAAAAGAAGATAAAACTTACTGATTATTTAAGATAATAATATAATTGATTTTTTAATAAAACACATGTTTCTATATAAATTCAATTTGATTAATTCCTTAATAATTTCACGTATTTTTATCTCTAACTGTATTTGAAAATTCTTTCATTGATTTCAATAATGGAGGTAAGTGAAAGTCGTGTGTTGCCCGCACCAGATTTTTTATTTAATAACCAAATCATATAATCAATTTATTAATATATAAGTTAACATTAATATAAGCTTTTACTAGAATCTGAAGTTTTTCTTAGAATCGACAATAAAAAACGCTACTTAATTATTTCACAACCCAATAATAAATCTTTATTTATTGTACTTAAAAATTTTTTAAAGAGTAGATGATCGAACGATAGCGAACTTATATGTATTGTGTTTAATCTTATAGTAAAGACCCATATATTTAAAATAAACACAAAATTAAATATTCGCGAGGAAAGCTAAGGCGGCTTTATTATAAGTAATATAATATAATACATACTTTACTTTCAAATGCAAATTTTTTTATAATGATAAGACATGATGTCACATTCAAATCCTGTTTTCATATTTCTCTCCGTTCCGTCACATTATTTTCAAGGATTAAAATCAACCTTTTAGTAAAATGTCAAAGTTCTCTCCGGTAGTAATATTCAACAAATATCAATATCTAATAGTTTCGCTTGTCCGTGACTTAAGAAAGAGAAAGTTCTTGGATCTCGGTTCGCAAGCTGGTGCTGACGTGTCATCATATCATACTCTCTCATCTGTCTCGCGGTCAAATGGATATATATATTTATTTTTTTAAATGTGAAGATAAAACTATGCTTATGCTTTTTAGTTTTACTCCTAATTCCGTCTGTAAGGCGAACGCATTCAAATTGGGAAATGTAAGAAGACATAGACGAGTAACTAAAAGGTTTTTAAAGACAAGGATTCACGGAAGATCAGAGGTGTAAGGAACTTGAACTTGATTGCGATCGTGAAAATTTTCGAATTCGAGTTTCCACCGGAAATACTTGTTTTAATATTCCCTGAGTCCAAATGACCAAGTCCTGCAAAAATGTCTGAGAGTGGAAACTCCGGGGCGGAAACGAAAAGTCCTTTGAAATGAAAATTTAATGGGCTTTAATATGATGTAGGTTTCATTCTGATTGAAATAGTCTGAAAGTGCTTTAATGCCGATATTTTACATTTTCTTCCTTAGTAGTGCCTTTTATCTTTTATTTTGTAGATTTTATAAAAATAAACACCTTATATTGTTACCACTGATGAAAAACAGGTAAATATATAAGTTGAACGAATTCGATAGTCAACTAAAACAGAAAACTGAAAGAATATTTTTTTTAATCCAATTTTATGTTTTTGAACATAAGAACAGTAATATATATGTATAATACGCCGTTGGAAAGCTAAAGATTTAAACAAAATGATTATCTTGTATAAAAGCTTGTAAAAATTAAAGTCGTGTGTTGCCCTCACCAGATTTTTTTATTTATCGTAATAAACGGCAATAATTTAAAAATTATAATCCACCGGAAATACTCGTTTTAATATCCCCTGAGTCCAAATGACCAAGTTCCGAAAAATGGTCTGTGGACTTACATGTGTCAAGTCTTGCGAACTGAAATGTCATATTTAAGACAAGTATATGACTGGAGAGAGATACACTTTATTTAACAAGAACAAGCGATGCTGCTTAGTTGGGTTACTATTTACACTACATACTATTTTTTCCTTAATGGACAATTTTTTAATATAGAATCATATCATGCAATACACACAAAAAAAAAAAAAAAAAAAAAACTAAATTAATATTTTTTTCTTTCAACATTTAACAAAATTTCTTTTCCTTCTTTTAACTTTTTTTTCTTTAAATCATTTTCCTCATTTTATTCTTTTTTCCTTCTTGCTTATCTCTCATATTAATTCATATATATGTATATAAAAAAAAGAAAAAATATATATATTAACAATAATCATAATAATCTTCACAACAGACATCCTACAACAACCATATGAAACTCCGCTTTTACATAAAATCTGTAGGATATACAATAAAATAAGATAAAATAATACTAACACAGTAAAAAGTTAAATAAATATACACACATTTTTTTAAAATAAAATAAAAGAAACTTTTTTAATTAAAAAGGTTTTTTAGAACAGCCGAAAAATAATTACGGGTTCTGCGCATGCGCATGTGTATAGCGGTCATCTTTCAAGTCGGCTCTTGGATTTCTTGCTTTTTCAGTTGGATATCACTTCAGAACAGTCTTGAAAACATCACCAGGCTTCAGGATAACAACAACAGTAAATATTGGAGCAAACAACGGTAAGTTGGGTTACAATTTACACTGTAAAGTGAATGCTGAGTCACCTCTTCATATCAGCTGATTGCCAATAGCTAGGCAAGGCTGGTCTTGCTTAAGTTTTCTTAAGTTATTTTTTTCCCCCCACATCTGGTTATTATTTAATTATTTTCCTTACATGAAATGCGATATTATCATCAAGTAATGTCCTCCAAAGCTTCAACTAAAAGATCTAGATCTAGTGGTTCAATCACGTCTCCTACAAAACAAAGACCTCGCCGTGATACTAATAAAAGATTAAATCTACAAGCAACCCCTTCGGGTACTAATTCAGAATCTGAACCACAACCTGGCACATCGTCACAAGGGATGACTGACGAATCGCCGTTTTTCACCCCGAATCCTTTTCAGATTTTGCATAATGAAAAAGAAAACATGGAATCTACTCCTATACCCAGTGAACCACGGCCTCCTCCCATATTTGTCAAAAATATTAGAAATTTCCAGTTGTTGTGTGCGCAATTGAACAAAATTACCGAATCTACCAGCTACTACTGTATGAGTAGAATCAATGATACCAAAATATCTCCTACTACTGCCGAGACATATAGAAAAATAGTGAAATATTTAACTGAAACCAAAGCAGATTTCCATACCTATCAGCTACGCCAAGAGAGAGCTTTAAGGGTTGTAATCAGAAACTTACACCCCTCGACACCAGTTGAAGCAATTAAAGAAGAACTAACGGAGATGGGCTATAAAGTGCGGCAAGTCACTAATGTCCTAAAGGATAAAATTCCTCTACCTCTCTTTTTTGTGGATTTGGAACCAGCAGAAGGAGTTGAAAAAATCTATGACCTCAATAGATTATACTATACCAGCGTAAGAGTTGAAAAACCTTACATAAAGAAGGAGATAGTTCAGTGCCATAACTGTCAAGCATATGGTCATACTAAAAGTTATTGTCATCACATACCTCGATGCGTGAAATGCGGTGAACAGCACAAGTCTGTGGAGTGTACAAAACCAAAATCAACACCAGCTGTATGTGCTCATTGCCTCAAGGACCACCCAGCCAACTATAAAGGATGCCAAATCTATAAGGAACTGAGGACCAGGTTTCAAAAACCTCAAGTACTGGATGAAACAGCAAGACAAGTAAGAAACAGAAGAGAACCCTCAAAACTTATTGATGCCAATGTATCATTTGCCCACCTACTTGGAGGTGGAAATCAAAGTACTGAAGCCGTGGCCCTGCCGGAACTACAGAATGTACCTCAATCCATTCCACATATACCTCTTCCACAAAATGTAACCAATCCTAAACATCCTAATCAACCACAAATCTCTCATATCCCTCCTCCTTCAAATGCCACAGACCTTACCAGTTTGATGACATCCTTTATCTCCGAAATTAAATCCCTTGTTATGCCCCTAATATCACTCCTTACGAATCTCGTATCAAATCTCATTCCTGCCTTAAAAAAACCATAAATGACTACACCTAATTCCTTATCCATTCTCCTTTGGAATGCGAATGGTGTTAGAACTCACACTGACGAACTTACAGCCGTACTGCAAGACAAAAACATTGATGTTGCACTCATTACTGAAACTAGACTAACCACTAAACAGTACTTTAAAATACCAGGATACACGACATACCGGACAGACCATCCAGACGGCAAAGCCCATGCCGGTACTGCTGTCATAGTCCGCCGATCCCTCTCCCATCACTTACACCCACTTCCCGCCCACGATTACCTACAAGCAACTTCCATTGTTATCAAAACATTTTCCTTTCCGCTTATCATCGCATCAGCATACTGCCCTCCTAAACATCCCATTTCCTCTGCCCAATTTGAATCCTTTCTCAACTACTTGGGTAATCACTTCATTTTGGGTGCAGACTTAAATGCCAAGAATCAACAGTGGGGTTCTAGAACCACCAATTCTCGTGGACGGACATTGCAGTCTGCACTCAACTCCCGACGCTTTCATCTCCTACCTCCCGATTCTCCTACCTACTGGCCAACAGATCCTAACCGTAATCCTGACATCCTCGACTTCTTCATCCACAGCGGATTAGGCTCTCTTAATTTTTCCATAGCTCGCCTTGATGAACTATCCTCTGATCATAGTCCATTGATTCTAAATGTATCCATAACACCTATTCCTAAACCTATCCCACCGTCATTCATTAGAGGCCCTGTCAACTGGAACCTCTTCCGCGAAATCCTCACTAATGATATTGACCTCAGAGAGATTCTTAAAACCCCAAATGACCTTGACGACGCCGTATATTCCTTTACAACCGCTATTCAACAAGCTGCCTGGACTGCCTCCTCTCCCAAGTACTCCCAAATAATTCCTTATAAAAGCCATTTACCACAACACCTGACAGACCTCATCAACAGCAAACGCCGAGCCAGAACATTATGGCAACGCACCCGCCACCCAGAGGATCGCCGCTCCTATAACTTTTTTTGTAGAAAATTAAAGCGGGAGTTGGCGATCTTCCGTTCCCAATCCTACAATACCTACCTCTCCTCTCTCTCGACTCGTGACAATTCCCTTTGGAATGTCACGAAGAGAATCCTAAAATCCCACACCATTTCCCATCCTCTCCGGCGCTGTGATAGTTCCTGGGCTGCTTCTGACAAGGATAAGGCCGAGGAATTCGCACAGCACCTTTCCAAAGTTTTTACTCCTCATCCAGAGCTTAATCCTACCCATACGGCGGCAGTTGAAGAGTTCCTTATATCACCAATACCACTTTCCTTACCACCTAAAGCAGTTAATCCCTCTGAGGTCAGATATCTTCTTAAAAAGCTTCCTCTCCGTAAATCCCCTGGATACGATCTCCTTACTCCTCAAATCTTAAGACAACTTCCACCTAAAGCCATTACATTCCTTACATATCTCTATAACTGTATCCTACGCACTACCTATTTTCCTCTCTTATGGAAACATTCAACTATCATCCTTTTCCTAAAACCAGGCAAACCTTCTAACAACACGTCATCTTACAGACCTATCAGCCTACTTCCGATCCTCTCAAAAATTTTCGAAAAGCTCCTACTAAAACGAATCCTAGCCAAATTTCAAAATTTTCCTTCACACCAGTTCGGATTTCGTCCTCAACATTCCACGGTTCAGCAAGGACTCCGAGTTGTGGACCACATTTCCTCTGCCCTTGAGTGCAAGGAGTATTGTTCGGGTGCCTTTCTGGACATATCTCAAGCTTTCGACCGGGTGTGGCACCCGGGATTGCTCTTTAAGCTCAAAACCCATTTACCCCAATCCTTATACCTAGTCCTCCGATCCTATCTATCAAACCGCTCCTTCCGAGTTCGCTGTGGCTCAGAATTTTCCAAACATTATATTGTTGAGGCTGGTGTTCCTCAAGGCAGCGTCTTGGGACCCGTCCTCTACATCCTCTACACCGCCGATATCCCTACCGATCCCGATACCTTTCTGGCAACATTTGCTGATGATACCGCCATTTTGTCATCCAATTCCGATCCTGAAATAGCATCGCTCAATTTACAAAATCACCTTTCCCTTGTCGAAGACTGGTGTAACGCTTGGCGTATTAAGGTGAACGAAAACAAGTGCTCACACGTCACATTCACTCTTCGACGCAAATCCTGTCCAACGGTTTATTTCAATTCCCTACCGCTTCCTTCCTCTGACACAGTCCGGTATCTTGGCTTTTTACTAGACAAAAGACTGACGTGGAACCCACACACAAGACTTAAAAGAAAAGAACTTAACCGCAGATTCGGCCAGTTATACAGACTACTAAACAGAAAATCTCATCTTACAGTTGACAACAAATTACTAATATACAAGACAGTACTGAAACCAATATGGACCTACGGACTTGAACTGTGGGGAGCAGCTAAACATTCTAACATCAAACGCATCCAATCCTTCCAATCCAAAGTTCTCCGAACAATAGTTAATGCTCCTTATTACGTTACCAACTCTACCCTACACCACGACCTTAAAATTCCGTTTATTTTAGACCTGGTACCATCCAAATTTTCCAAATTTCATCAGAACCTTAGTCATCATCCTAACCCTCTAGCACAATCCCTATCCAGCACCACCCATCCCTACAATCCTCCTCGAAGATTGAAACGGCAGTGGCCGCGAGACGTATTGTAAACGTTTAAATTGGAGTTCTGACACTGGTCAGATCCTCCACTCATGTAATGTATGTTTGTGGCTATTGCGACCTAGTTCGGCCTCCACTGATTCACACCAGTGACGCGGCTGAGAGCGAGGGTCTAGGATCTTTTGGATTCCGCTTTTTCCTCCACAAGTGGGGGGAAAAGCCCAGTCTGGGGTCCCTCTATAGCACTTGTATATTTTGTATATAGTTATGTTTGTTTGAATGATGTTTGTTTATTTGCAAACTTTTATTTATCTCAATTATAGGTTAATGTTTTGTTTTGTTTTGTTTTTATATTTATTATTATTTAATTCTATATATATCATTTATTTGTATTTATCTCAGTTATGGGTTGTTGTTTGTTTTCTTATTTTGTATATATATTATATTTTATTTACTTGACTTTATCATTGTATATATTGTGTGAATGGGTTCATATATCACTATTACTAATGTTCATATAGAAACAAATTGTAATATATCTCAATAAAATAAAAAAAAAAAAAAAAAAAAAAAAAAAAGAACAGCCACTTTATATCATGTGGTTTGCACCTTCTAACGTTTTTCTCAAGAAAAGGCTTTAAAGATTTTGATTTAACTCCCTGTGTCCATATAATAATTAATAGGATTTAATATTATGTAGTTTTCAATATGAAAAGCATCTTTAATTTTGTGGACTTGAAAAAAGGAATTATTAGCATAGTGTTATTAGCATTGAAAAAAATATTGGCTAAATATACAAGTTGAATGAATTTGGTAACTAACTAAAAAAGAAAAGAGCAAAAATATTTTTTTTTTATGTATGTTTTAAAAAGTTGTTTATGTGTAACCTTGTATGACCCTTGTACAAGGCTAATCGATATTTATGAAAAGTGCATAAAACGAAGTGGTTGTTAATAATAATTTTTATTGTTAGATTTTTTATCTAAGACATGTTTCCAACAAATCAATTAATTCTTCTAACTTTTTTACTTTTACTTAACTATGTATGAAGTATATAGTAAGGGAAATTATTGCGATCATGAAAAGGGTCCCCTGAGTCCAAACTCGCTGTATGGATGTAAAAATTTAATGGGCTTTAATATGATGTATGTTTCATTCCGATTAAAACAGTCTGTCAGGGCTCAAATATCCGATATCTGAAAGTTTCTTACTACAATTAAAAATACCTTTCATTTTGTACATTCCAAAAGATTAACCATATCATCTTAATTACATTGATGAATGACGGCTAATTATACAAGTTGGACGAATTTAATGACCAACGAAAGGATAAAAGAGCACATCTATTTTTAAAAATGTAATTTTTGTGTTTTTGAACACAATAATAGTAATATAGGTGTATAATATACCGTTGGTTAGCTAATGATTTTAGAAAAAAAAATATTATCTTATACAAGGAATTTTAAAGGTTAATGAAGAGCGACGAAAAGCCGATAAATTTAACTGATCTTTGTACATAAAAATCTGGTGCGGGCAACACACGACTTTCACTTATCTCCAATTTTAGAATGGATTAAAGTATTTTCTAAAACAGTAAGAGATAAAAAATGGGTGAAACCATTAAAGAATTAGTTAAATTAAATTTCTATAGAAACATGCGTTTTATTAAAAAATCTATGATATTATTACTTAAAACAATCACTTAGTTTTATCGGCTTTTTATCACTCTCTATTAACTTTTACAAGCTTGTGTATGAGATAATATTTTTTCTAAAATCTTTAGCTTTCCAACGGTATATCATGCATGTATATTACTGCTCTTATGTTCAAAAACGAAAAATTGCATTAAAAAAATATTTTTTCTGTTTTCTCCTTTAGTTGGGTATCGAATTTAATAAATGTTTATATTTACTATATGTTATTATATGTTTTTTATCAGCGTTGACAAGATAATATAGTTATTTTTATTGAATCTACAAAATTAAAGGTACTTTAGGGGGAAGAAAATTTAAAATATCGGCATTTAAGCCCTGTCAGACCAATTTAATCAGAATAAAACCTACATGATATTAAAGTCCATTAAATTTTACATCGATATAGTTTAATCAAAATCGTCGAACCGTTTTCGAGAAAATCGAAAAAAGGTGCAAAATGCATGCAAGTGGCTCTTCTGGTAAGCTCATTTTGATGAAAAAGGTTTTGTAACGTCTCGGGCGTCTAGTTGTCTTAAATATTCAAATTTCAGTTTCATAGGACTTTTCGTTTCCACTTGGGATTCTTATGCAATTTATTTTTTTATCTCTTAATGTATTTAAAAATACTTGAATTGAATTTGAAATAGAAAGTAAGTGAAAGTCGTGTGCACCAGATTTTTATTTATTTATTATGAATAGCTGACGACACAATAATTGCATAACTACCAGATTCTGATATTTTGTCGCATTTTTTCCCTCTGCAAAAAAGGGACATGTGTTCCAAGGTGGATAAGATCTCGTGAATGCGACCACTCGGCCAAAGATCGCAGGCACTTCTAAAGAGCTCCACTCTCAAAGATACGTTCGGCACCTTTGTCTTTAATATTTATGTGAGGTAATTAACGGCCTGTAATCGCCTGGTTGGTAATTGTAGCTCCGTCATTAGGACCACGGGTCGTCCGTTCGAGTTCCCTACTGATTGATCGCTATCCTGTCGTGACTAAAGCGGCACGAGGATGTTTTAATTCCTTCATTGTGGTTTATCTTGTTGTTGTATTATATTTTTATTATATAATTATATTGTTTTGTCATATCTTATTATTGATATTAAAGAATCAATCACGTAATTTAAAATTTCATACATTTTTACTTTTACTTACTCATATATGAAATAAGTAGTAAGGAAAAGTATTGCGATCGTGAAAATTGTGTGTGCGTGCGCGCGTGTGTGTGTGTGTGTGTGTGTGTGTGTGTGTGTGTGTGTGTGTGTGTGTGTTAACTCCCGCTCGTAAAGGAAAAGTCCTATAAAACTGAAATTTCATATTTAAGACAACTATACGCCCGAGATGTTACAAAGTCTTTTTCATCAATATCGGCAAACCAGAAGAGCAACTTTATAACATGAATTTTGCACCTTTTTACAATTTTCTCAAAAAACGGCTTTAACGATTTTGATTAAACTCGCTATATCGATGAAAAATTTAATGGGCTTTTAATATCATGTAGGTTTCATTCAGATTGAAATTGTCTGGCAGAGTTTGAATGCTGATATTTTTAATTTTCTTCCTCTAAACTACCTTTAATTTTGTAGATTCTATTAAAATAACCATCATATCATTGATAAAAGACAGGTAAATAGATAAGTTGAACGAATTCGATATCCAACTAATGAGGAAAACTGTAAAAATATTTTTTTAAATAATGTTTGTTTATGGAAATAAGAACAGTAATATACATGTATAATATACCGTTAGAATGCTTACGATTTTAGAAAAAATATTATCTTATAAAAACAATTGTAAACGTTAACAGGGAGTGATGAAAAGCCGATAAAACGAACTGATTGTGGTAGATAATGATATAATAATTCTTTAATTTATTTTCTTTTATAAATTTGTTTAAAAAATTCTTGAATTGATATAAATAATGGAGGTAAGTAAAGTCTTGTGTTTTTAATATTCAAAATGTGTTAATGTTGTATTTAATATGTAATATGTAATGCCTCTCTCCCTACTCCTCACGAGAAAAAGAAAGATAAAAAATAAAAACATTTTTTTCTTCTTTAAATCTATGTCAAGCTTGTACCATTAGATCAATCTGACATTTTCTAATTTCTTATATATATTTTGATAATTTATTTTTTTTGCATTTTTTATTATTCTTAGGATGCTATTTCGTCCCAGAATGAAATCTGGATTTTATCATTTAATTTATTTTTAATTTCATTTGGGAGAGGCATGATCTAGTGCAGGGGTCTCCAAACTTTCCAGCCTTAGGGCCATACTGATTACTCCAGTAAGTTCCGAGGGCCAAAACCATATTATCATTTTTTTGCCGGTGGTAAAAAGTGAAAAAGTCCATCGATGAAAAAAAAAGGTCCGAAAAAGTACGCAACGTTTAAAAAAAAACTGCAAATCGGACTACTAAAGTCCACAAAACGGCAATACTGCATATTATTAATTTTCCTGTCATTTTCTGTAATTTCTACAACAATGTTCTGATTAGTTAGCCCATGGCCATATCAATGTAGATGTCATATTAATAATTATTCAACATAAAATTAGAATACTTCAGTAAACTAAATTTAATTTGCTATAAAAAATATGTTCTCTAATTTTCAAGTATGCTAGCTCCACGCGGGCCGAACAAAATCTGTCCGCGAGCCGGATGTGGCCGTAGTTAGGAGACTCCTGATCTAGTGGATAGAGCACAAGTTTACTGTTCCCCGGTTCCTTGGTTCGAATCCCGGCTATGGCAAAGTGTTATTTATTCTGTTACTTTGGCCGGGGGCGATCCTAGGGTATGGAGACCCTCCTGGGGCAGACCCAGTCTCTTTAAAGTGGGTACCCAGATTGGGGGGAAAAAAAACTGGCGGCTGAGCTTGATTAAGGCCTAATCCCCTTATTGCTTGGCAGTTGGCCTAGAAACAGTTCGAATCTCTTATGTACTGTGCCGAACCTTCATAGATTGTAATGGTACAGTTTTTTTTTTGTTTTTTTTTGCCCCCCCCTCCTCCATTTCATTAATTTAAGTGGCAAATAAGTTCTATTTCTTTCAAATTTATTGTTATTGTTCTTTTATTATTTTTCAAAATCGAAATAAAGTTTATCTTTTAATTTTTTTTTTTCGATCGATTTAGTGAACTTTTTTCCTTGTATTTGTTTTTCTATTTTCCCATCCAAACGTCATTTGAATGACCTTGGCTATGTGAGGATTTCGAATTATCAACAAGCGTTTTAAAATACTGTTTTCGTTTAAAAATTTTAACTCATCATTTTTATAATGCATGTATATTTTCAAGTGCAATACTAAAATGTCATTAATATAAATGAGCCACTGTTTTTACTTTCACTTACTATATATAGGAAGGAGAAGTATTGCGATCGTGAAAATTTTCGAATTCCAGTTTTCAACGGAAATACACGTTTTAGGGTCCCCTGAGTCCAAATAACCAAGTCGAGCAAAAAGGTCTGTGTGTGTGTGTGTGTGTGTGTGTGGTAACTCCCGGGCGTAAACGGTAAGTCCTATGAAACTGAAATTTCACATTTAAGACAACTATACGCCCGAGACGTGACAAAACTTTTTTCATCAAAATGAGCTTACCAGAAGAGGCACTTTATACCATGCATTTTGCACCTTTTTTAGATTTTCTCGAAAACGGTTCCGACGATTTTGATTAAACTCGCTATATCGATGTAAAATTTAATGGGCTTTAATATCATGTAGGTTTTATTTGGATTAAAAATGGTCTGACAGGCCTTAAATGCCGATATTTTAAATTTTCTTCCCCTAAAGTACCTTTAATTTTGTAGATTCAATAATAATAACTAGATTATCTTGTTAAAGCTGATGAAAAACAGGTAAATATATAAATTGAATAAATTCGATACCCAACTAAAGGAGAAAACGGAAAACATATTTTTTTAATGCAATTTTTCGTTTTTGAACATAAGAGCAGTAATATACATGTATGATATACCGTTGGAAAGCTAAAGATTTTAGAAAACTTATCATCTCATACACAAGCTTTTAAAAGTTAATAGAGAGTGATGAAACGAACATAAAACTAACTGATTATTTTAGATAATAATATAATAGATTTTTGAATCAAACACATGTTTCTATAAAAATTTAATTTGATTAATTCCTTAATAATTTCACGTATTTTTATCTCTAACTGTATTTGAAAATTCTTTCATTGATTTTAAAAATGGAGGTAAGTGAAAGTCGTGTGTTGCCCGCACCAGATTTTTTATATATGAAGTAGGTTACTAAGGAAAAAATTGCGATCGTGAACATTTTTAAATCGCAATTTTCAATGGACAACATGCTTTATGAGTGATTGGGATGGATAATAATTTCTTTGTATTAATCCCATTCACTCAAGGATAGTAGTTTTCTATTATAATGGATCAAAAAAACAGATCAAAATATAAGAAGCATGATAAAGTGATCAACCCGTTTTCACATCGAAAGATAACGTACCAAGTCCATTCACGACGGGTTATACATTTCAATAATTATTTTACAAGTGAGTAAAATTGGTTGAAGAAAGATACAGAACTAAGATTCAGTGATATAAGGAAACTTAATAAGATTATAGAGAAGTCGGAAAATTGAGAAAATAAATTTACTTATATCGTACTGAATTTTAAAGCTATCTGCTGTAATAAGACAGTTTAGTGGTTTCATAATTTACCATTAGTGATTTCCAAACCATTTCTTTAATGTTCTCTCATTTAGTAAATTTATATAGGCCACCATTGCAGGAAGACCATTATTAAAAAGTGGAAAACTGAATGGGCTACTTCCAGTACTAAACTGAAAGAGATAAAGCAAGATGTATCTACTTGGACCACATCATGCAGGGAAAGTAGAAAGGAAGAGGTAGTGCTAGCAAGGCTGAGGATAGGCCATACAGCCTTTACACACGGATATTTAATGAGAGACCTGGATCCGCCATTCTGTGATACATGTAACACAACACTGACCATAAAACACATTGTAACATCATGCACACTCTACACTGAAAACAGAAAAAGACATAACATACTTTCAAGCTTAAAAGAAGCATTAGGAAATGATGAAGACACAATTCTAAGACTTTTTGAGTTTTTTAGAGACATTGGTCTGTTAAACTCAATATAAACGTAGATAATCAAGACCCGCTAATGACCCGAAAGGGTAGATGCTGAATAACAAATAAAAATAAATATAGGCCACCAAATTGTTTCATTTTTAAGATTCAAATTCTCTCGCTTAATTTATATTTCATTTATAGGTAAATGGATGTAATAAAATATGAAATATTTACTTCATAGAATGATAAATATTTTTGCAAATAATTATATTATCAGAAGAAAAATCTGTTTATAGATACAAAGAAATATTGGAATGACATTATAGTATTAGTAATAGAGAGGTGCCAAAGTCGTTAGGGGTCCCCCAAGGGGTAACTATGCGACCCCTGTTGTTCCCACCATCCTACCCTGAGAACCGCTCTTCACCCTACCCTTTGAGCCTTATCTCCTATCTTCCATCTGTGCTTGTTGGAATACATTTGGCCATCCGTCTGGGGACCGCAATAATATACTTCAAGGGTGGCTGTATGAATAGCCAATTACTTTTGGGGTTAATTAGCCGATTAATAGAGACTTTGTGAGGTTATAAAACGCTTAGTGTTATTAGTGTAAAAATATTTGATCGTGAAACTGACGTTTCGAACCTCATCGCGAGTCTTCATCAGAGCTAAATGTTAGCAAGTTACAATTTAAAAGGTGTTTATAGAGATGTAGTTTTTAAAGAAACCTTATGCACGCATCACACAACTTATACTTTCATATACTTGTTAAAATCAATTCAAGAACATTTAAATTAAGTTAAACTTGTTTGGAAAACAATAAATAGTTGAAACTATTTAATTGTTTCATTTAATGACCGCTACCCGGACTAATTCCTTCCAGTAATTCTCAACTGTCAACTAATTACATCCATTATGACAAAAAGAACACGGGAATAACAAAAAGATACATCCTCCTCAACTCTCCCTCGCAGCGCCAGAATACAAAATCGCAAGCAGGACATACTGTCTACATCTCAACAACAGCAGGCATTCTTATCTCAACAAGCCATCATTTCTACACCTTCAGGTGACTCAAGCTCTTCTTATCACCACAATTCCAGTTCTAAAAAGCCCTGATGATGACCCACAAAGGGGGTCGAAACGTTGGCAAACAATAAATAGTTAAAACTATTAGTTGTTTCATTTAATGACCGCCACCCGGACTGATTCCTTCCAGTAAAGAAGTTATAATTATATTAACTTTTGATGGTAACGTTTATTTTGGATTAAATAATCTGACAATAGAAATTATTATTTACTACAATAATACAGTTTTATCTTCTTTTCACGACTCTAATAAATTATACAACTTTATATGTGAATTAAAATAAAAAATCTTACTCTAAATCTTATATCATACATCTATATTACTATTCTTATGCTAGGAGAAGCGAAAAATTTGTTCCTATAGTTGATTATCGAATTCGTTCAAGTTGTATATTTACCGACGTTTATTAATGTTAACAATGTTTTATGTTAATTTTTTCGAATCTACAATATTTTTAATTTTTTAATATATTTATTTATTCGTATATATTATAATTTGTCACAATGGACAATAATAATATTGCTACAGGATCACATTCATACAGTACCTACAATATAAACAAATTGAATGTGAAATTAAATAAAATGAAACCAAAATAAATAAACGTTAACAACAACAAAATTTTATCTACAATATTTAAGGCACTTAAGCGGAAGAATATTTAAAATACAGGTATTTAAGCTATTTTTAGACTCTTTTAATCGTTAAAAAATCTACATGATATTGAAGACCATTTATTTTAATTTTTGAGGAAATCGTAAACAAGGTACAATATGCATGATTGCTCTTTAGTTTCGTTTATTCTGTTGAATAAGTTTCTATAATTATTAATAATTCTATAAAGAATTACATTAAATTTCAGTGAAAATCGCAAAATAACTGTTTTCTTATCATAATAACGGTCCGCCTTTGTCCATTTAATGAATCAAACGTAATTAATTATTGTTCAATAATCTTCGGAAGGTACTGATAAAGCGATCGGTTAATTTAGTTTGTTTATTTTTTCATTTAACTGTTAATGTATGTTCAGTTTATAGATTTTTTTTTTTATAATTTAAATGTTTTTAACAAATTTTTATAGACTAGTGTTATAATTTTTTTTTTTTATTGTTTCAGGTAAGACTTGGTCATCAAATTTTCGTTTTGTAAGTAATTTTGTAGAATTAAGTGTCTAGCCATTTCTTTGTTTTGTTTTTTAAAAATTTTATTCACAAAGCTTCTAACTATTAATTTTAGAAAATTCATTTATAATAAACAATATTAGTTAAGATAAATAATTATAGGAATAAGTGAAGTATTATTAGATCAACTAAACTCCAGACTGTCTACTGAACTCCATCATTGTAGTTGTATTAGTTAAAAAGAAAAATGTGTTAAGATGAGGAAGAATAAATTAGAGAACACATTTAAAACAAGTTTAAATTATGTGCCGACGTTTCGGCCTACATTGTGGCCTTCATCAGGGCTAAAATAAACAAGATAACAACCAATGTAATTATAGACTTGATAATGCATTAAGTATATAATAATAATATGACAGTAATATAATATGGGAACATAAATAAAATTAAATGTAAAATGATAATAAGATGACAGTTATCAAGTATGGAAACGTAGTATGGAAAATAATATGGAAATAATAATATGGAAAATAATAATACAATAATAAAATAGTATGGAAAATAATGTAGGCCGAAACGTCGGCACATAATTAAAATAGCGCTTGTTTTAAATGTGTGTTTCTAGTTTGAGACCGCACCCCCAACTATCTTCCTCATCTAATTTCTCAACGGTCAACAAAAACTCCATGATTAAAAATGTGTTTAAGTTAATTTGAAATAAATGTATATAATGTAGTATTCGAGGTTGATAAAAAAATAAAATAAAATAAAATAATTGTCAAATCCATTTGTAAAAATAAATTTCTCAGAGGAGGCACATCAAAATATCTACATTTAAGCCCTGTCATACTATTACAATCAGAATGAAATCTACACGATATTAAAACCCATTCAATATTACATAGATATAGTGGGTCAATTCAGAATCATGTGCTAAATGCATGGTTTAAGGTGGGGATCTTCTAGTTTGTTGTATTTTGTTAAAGAAATCGCAATGTATTGGCTTATATATATTTTTTATATAGGTGAATTCAATAAGATCAAACCCGGAAGGGTATAGGGTTGCCTTAGGATATTTTAATGGGACTAAAAAATACTTATGCCGTCCTTCGGAGGGGACGTAAAAAGGTAGTTCCGAGCCTGTGCGACGTCAGGTACTCGTTAGAGATTCTATTCTAATTAAACCGGATAGGTAAAATTTAGGACTCCCGAATGTAGCATCGTCTGATTAGCCACAGTAGATAAAGTGGCGTTAAATAAATGAACAACCACATATTGTGGAAGGACAAAATCAGATCAGTCTATCGCAAAATTACATCTTTACTAAATATCCTTTCCATTGTTTTCCAACATTTATGTAAATTCGGTTCTGTTAATATTCATGGGCGGAGATTATGCTCAAATAAGAAGAGATTAAAAAAAAAAAAAAAAATCTTTATTCCTCTAGTTCACTTTCGTTTGTCGAACGAAAGGAAATTTATAATCTGAGATCTGATTTGAATTTGCATAACTGGTTTTGAATGTAAAACATAGTATCTAATTGGCATCGGTGCTTTTTCGCCTTCATTTTTTTGTCGTTTTATTTTCATATCCATGAGGGATAATTCGCATTTTAGTATTCTAGCGATTTGTTTGAAAAAAACGCCTCGGAGATACGGCAGTAAACATGTCATATTATCAAGGTTTCTCAGAAGCATTTATTCATCTTCGATGTCTTTATGTTTATTTTCAGTCATGTTGTTTTATTCTACACATCATAGTTATGATTTTTTTTTTTTAACATAAATATGTCTTTTTTCTAGGATTATACATTTGTATTTTTTAAACCTTTTTTTTTCAGACTTAAAATATGCTTTCAGTTTGAGAAGCACAAAACAATGATTCTATTTTCGAATCAGATGGAGACTACGTAAAACGTTAGGGATCACCTGTAGCTGGGTAGCTAGCATAACAAACAGCCTTCTTTGCCAAAGGTCACGGGTTCAAATCCGCAGGAGGTTCTAGGAATTTTCGTATAATATTTATTCCTGTGGATGCAAAGAGAAATGTGGTAAAAATACAACTGCAAAAAAGGTGGAATTGTTCTATTGTCTGTCTTTATTGCGGATTCGAATCCTGCATAATAAACGAAATGTTAAGTATAACATGGAAGAAGACGAGTTTAACGATACGCAGCCTTTCGCTCAAAATGATACATTATACACATCAATACATTTGAGACTGAAAAAAGAAAAAAACTAAGAAAAATGTTTATATTTTATTTAAAGTTGTTGGTGTGTAATTAAATTTTGTTTTTGTTTTTTTAATCAATTAAAAAAAAAAGTAATATATTGGGATATTGTTTTTATTAGTTGCAGAAACGCTTTTCTTTTCCTACAATATACACAATAATGGTATTAAGGAGTATTTTGTTTTGTTTGTTTATTTATTTAACGTCACTTTATGCTACTATGGCTAATCGGACGATGCTACAGTGGGAGTCCTAAATTTGGCCTATCCAGGTTTAATTAGGATAGGGATCTTTAACGAGTACCTGACATCGCACAGGCTCGGGACCACCTTTTAACGTCCCCTCCGAAGGACGGCGTAACTAAGGATTTTTTACTCCCATTGAAAAATCCTAGGACCACCTGCGGGTTTGAACCCGTGACCTTTAGCATGGGAGGCTGTTACGCTAGCTACCCAGCTACAAGTGATCCCCTTTTTTAAGGAGTATTTTATTTTTTATTAACAGAGCACTTTCAGTAAAAATGTTATTTCAACATTTCTTGTTCGTATAATTAGGAGTAATTACCAATTTTATACATCTAACTTGTTAGAAATTTAATGCTCTAAAAGATTGTTTCTTATGTATTTTTTAATAAACTGCACACCAAAATAGTTATTGAAGCGAAACCACCGACTTTTCTGATATTTTGTGTTTTTTTGACAATTTGGCCAATATTGACAACCAGGTATCTCAGTAGGTGTTTTAATTTTCCAACATGTAGACAATTTATTGCTCTTTAAAATTGCTAACGACAAAGATTGCTCTAAAATGTCCAGGAACAGATTTAAAAGTAAAAAACTGAAAAAAGTACTTTTTAAAGAGTTTTTCCAAGATGGCGGAAAACGCACAAGGGTGAAAAGTGTGAAAACTTGGGTTTTTAATGAGGGGAGCAGTAAAACAATCGTGCCTAAAAATTAAATTTACCCCACCATTTTCTAGCCAACCCCCTTTTTTTGGTCTTATTCTACTGGGCTACTTCTCATCTCCGGGATGGTAACGCCCTCTTGCTGCCCTCAGTTTTCCAATGTAGTCAGTATACATACATCTGCCACGAGGTCGTCATTCTTCCGGTCTGGCTTTCAAGTACCACCTGGCTTTTCGGTTTCGTCCATTTACAGACATACCATACCGTTAAGTAAGTTGTTTGTGTGTAATCAGCATTTTTTAAAAACGTGGTTATGTTAATTTCTGTACTTTTTTTTATTTTTATTGATGATGCAATTTTTATGACCACGACTGTACATAAACCTCAACCGTACCTTTATATTAAATTCACTTTCTACATTATAATAATGTTTGCACTAATCAGAGAGAATATCTTTTTATTGAAAGAGAATTTGTTGTTTTATAACATTTGTCGCTAGGATCGGCTGTTTATGAGCTATATTGCTTTGACTGAAAAATGTTACGTAGATCCAATATCTAAATGTATATTCAAGGCTAAAAATAAATTTTTATAGATGAATGTTTCTTTTTTTATATTCTATATTTTATCAATTCTTTCGCAAATTCATTATCTTTCGGATAGAAAGAAAACAGTAGATTATAAATAAGGATAGTTAATTCATTCATCACATTAAGCTGTTGTGGCTTATCGGACGACGCTATGTTCTAAATTTTGTCACCCATGTTTGATTGGGACAGGGATCTTTAACAGTTCCGGCTCGAGGAGTACCACCATTTTACGTCTTTGTTTACGTAAAATTTAAAAACAATAAACCATTGGTTGATAATTTGCAGCGTTTAGAATCATTTGAAAGCTTTACAGTTTGTAACATATTTGAACTAAGAAGCTTAGACTTTTCATAATAAGATCAGATCTTAATTTGATACCTATATTGAGTTTTTCAAACGAATTGCGATTTGTAAAGAGAAAAAATAGCACTTTTAAAAAAAAGATACTAGGAATGCATATTTTGCAAATCATTCTAGAATGCCTGCGTTATGGTAATCTGTTTACCGACCTTCAGAAACCAACTAAAAAAACAAAACAAGATAAACAACTAAAGACCGCAATGAGAAAATAGTATAGCTAGAAAAAAGTATTAAACGCTGGTCGTAAATGAATGCTAGAAGTAATTAATATTAATTGACTGCTTCCTTAATAAGTTGATGATAGTAGAAGGCTTGGTGTAGGTCAAGATTTTATAGGTGTGTATTCATACTTTATAGTACTACTTAATTTATACAATTATTTTTTTATTACAAAAACCAACAGAACTCAATAACTTATTTCTAAATTATTGAAATTAATTTATCATTTCTTCTGGGGAATAGTCAAATTTTCGGGGGGGGGGGGGGAATCAAACATCACCAACTAAGCTAGAAAGAGTAAAAATGGCCCAACACCTAAAACTTGACTTGGCAAAACGTGGCTTCTCATTCAAACCAATATTACTCCTAAACGATAGATGTCAGAAGTTAACAAAAGAAAATGTTACGGAACAAAAACATTTAATTTCTGATCAGGAAACTATCGACAAACTTTTGATTCGTAGTGCTCGAATTTTGTTTTGCAGGATTTATTAATTCTCTGTGAAATAGCACTAACAGCTGTTTGTTATTTATTCATTAATTTGAACAAACGGGTTTTTTTTTTATTCATAATTCGGGTTCCACATATCTTAAAACTTAATTTTTTTGTCGACTACAACGATTCATTATTAAAAATTATAAACCAAAAGCATTTATACTAGACTCCTTTACTATTTCCTTTTCGTTTCTTTCTATTATTATTCATAAAATTTAAATAAAATTTCCTGATTACAGAACACCTTACATTTTTTCTCTATCATTAATAATAACCATAACCGAGTTATCAGGGAATTTGAAAGTTGTGGCTTGACCATATAAGATTAATTTTTTTTCTTCGCGGTGTCTCTCCTAATCATAAAAATAATTTCTTCTTCCATCTCGGGATAGGTTAAAATAGTATTAATGGAGAACGACAACCATTAGTGGAAGGCACGAACTGGGATGTAGGGGAAGCCTATCACCTATAGCGCACGAGTACGTCCGTAGTCTACCGAACACTATCGGAGGCGACATTACCCTTCGTTTGCCTGACCACACTCAGCGAGTGGACCGGCGAGGAAAGGCAATTGGTCTATCGAATTCTCTCCCCTACTATTGCCATCGGAATCTCGACCGGCAATCGCCTTTCCGCCTTAGTGTTGCCACCCTTCGGCAATTTTAATGGGATACCTATGTAAATGACGTCACTTCAATTCCTTTGGAAAATTCGTCTTTCCTTTTCTCGTCGGACGACTCCGCCTAGTGTGGCCGGGCCCTTTATAATCTGAGATGAAAACTTAATAAACTGACGGAGGTTAAAAGAAATTATCCGCGATACCCCTGGATTTATTGACGGAACCCCAGCGACAATTTTTTAATTTATTAAAATTATGAATTAACCTCAACATATTCTTCCCAATTTTTTTTTTAAACTATAAATAAATTCGGCTGCAAAAGGTGATATAAAGTTGATATATATATATATATATATATATATATATATATTTTTTTTTTTTTTTTTTTAATGTTCAAGTTGTTATTAATCATCTTGAAATTCTGCGACATTTTTTACATGCGGGTTGATAAGATGGAATTTTGTTGTTTATTTATGCGTATCACTTTATTTTTTCCTTTAATCTTATCTAAATTATGACATTATGTACTGAATATAACAAACAATTTTTTTTTTTTTTTTTTTTTAGTTTACGCATTAAACATTTTCGACCTATTTATTTTTAACTGAATTATTTGTTAAATTTCACGTCACTTATTGTTGATGTGGCTAATCGGATGATGCTACAGTTAGTGTCGAAAATTTTGTCTATTCAGGTTTAATTAAGATAGGGATCAATAACAAGTACTTGATATCGCACAGACTGTACATTTTATGTATGAGTGAGTTATTGCAGTATGCAAATCGTACTAGTGAAAGTAGTTAATGTGGCCGTCGAAAATCATAATAATTTTTTCCTCACTCTACTTTTAAGTTTTTATGAATTTATTTTAATGAATCAGGCACTAGATTTTTATCAATATCTTAAAATGTGTTATTTAAGATTTTTCGCTTGCTTAAAGAGTGAAATGTCTTCAAGATCCGAACCGTGTTGCAATAAAAGCTAGATTTCTCAACTCTCGATTGACCTAAACACCTGTTACCCGATGATTGCTAGGTGCTTATATACCTCCATTATTCCTCGGTTTTAAACCCGGCACGAAGTATTGCAGAAAAAAGAAAAAAAAAATTTCTTCTAGTCGTTCGGAACGTCTGTTCAGAATTTATGGCTGTTAGACCAGTTAGTTTAAGAGCCGCGATCTCTTGCGTTGATTGCATTGTAGTCATTACGTTTTTAAGTTCATGTGTTTAAGGAGGTTATCTTTTTATAAAATTTACTTGTTAATTTATGATGTTATGCAACTTTATGTTATTTTAAGTCTTATTTTCCGTACATAATTCAACATATATATTGTAAATTTTAGTAAGTGGGCGTGCGTTTTAAATCCGTTTCTCAGTAATAGTTTAATGAATTCACTGTTTAAGGATTAAAGAAATAACTATTTTCCCCCTCTACAGACCGCCCTAGGGTAAGTAAAAAATCAGTGGTTGTACCTTCCTTCGGTGTAGACGTTAAATTGTGGCCTGTGCGTTGTCAGATACTCGTTAAACATCCGTATCCTATTGGGTTGTTTCACATGAAATGTCTGTTTTTATAGTGTCTGAAATACATAAAGGATTTTGCAGGTCCCTGTTGTTTTCTTCCGAATGTTTACATATTTAAAGTAAACAGTTAATAATCCTCTACTTTTGTATTATAAACATTAGCTTCCCAATCAATTACCCACTTTTTAGTATACCTCCATATATGAACATAGAAACACGCGATTTTCGAGTAATATTTTTGTACGAATTTAAACTTGGCCATTCAGCAGCTGAGGCCGCTAGAAATATTTGCAAGGCGTTCGGGGAAGGGAGTTTTAATGAACGGGCCATGTATGTTCTCAAACATACAGTAGAAGGAAACCCCTACCAAACAGTTGAAGGACTCTCAGCACAACTAAATGCAAGTGCATCTACCGTTTCCAGACATTTAAAGTGTATTGGGAAAGTAAAAATCTGGTGCGGGCAACACACGACTTTCACTTACCTTCATTTTTAAAATCAATGAAAGAATTTTCAAATACAGTTAGAGATAAATACGTGAAACTATTAAGGAATTAATCAAATTGAATTTATATAGAAACATGTGTTTCATTAAAAAATCTATTATATTATTATCTAAAATAATCAGTTAGTTTTATCTTCTTTTCATCACTCTCTATCAACTTCTAAAAGCTTGTGTATGAGATAATATTTTTTCTAAAATCTTTAGCTTTCCAACGGTATATTATACATGTATATTACTGCTCTTATGTTCAAAAACGAAAAATTGCATTAAAAAAATATTTTATCTGTTTTTCTCCTTTAGTTGGGTATCGAATTCATTCAATTTATATATTTACCTGTTTTTCATCAGCGTTAACAAGATAATCTAGTTATTATTATTGAATCTACAAAATTAAAGGTACTTTAGGGGAAGAAAATTTAAAATATCGGTATTTAAGTCCTGTCAGACCATTTTTATCCAAATAAAACCTACATGATATTAAAGCCCATTAAATTTTACATCGATATAGCGATTTTAATCAAAATCGTCGGAACCGTTTTCGAGAAAATCGAAAAAAGGTGCAAAATGCATGGTATAAAGTGCCTCTTCTGGTAAGCTCATCTTGATAAAAAAAGTTTTGTCACGTCTCGGGCGTATAGTTATCTTAAATATGAAATTTCAGTTTCATAGGACTTACCTTTTCCGCCCGGGAGTTACCACACACACAGACACACACACACAGACCTTTTTGCGGGACTTGGTTATTTGGACTCAGGGGATCCTAAAACGTGTATTTCCGTTGAAAACTGGAATTCGAAAATTTTTCACGATCGCAATACTTCCCCTTACTATATATAGTAAGTGAAAGTAAAAAAGCTCGGTACATGGGTACCTCATGATCTCACTGAGCGGCAGCAAGACCCCATGTTTCGAAACATACCGTGCAAAAATTGAAAGAACTGGGCTACGAAGTTCTTCCGCACCCACCATATTCTCCCGACTTGTCTCCAACAGATTACCACCTGTTCAGGAATTTAGACAACTTCGTCAAAGGTAAACTTTTTGAAAATGATGATCAAGTGAAAAGTGCGTTTTCTGATTTTGTTTCACTTCAATGCTCGGAGTTTTTCAGTTCGGGGATAAAAAAATTGGTGTCACGTTGGGGAAAATGTGTAGAAAAATAAGGGAAATACTTCCAATAAAATTATCTTGTTTTCATATCGTATTTTTAATAAAAATCCTTTACCATGAAAACGGACATTTCATGTGACACAACCCAATAATTATACTTGGATAGGCAAAATTAAGGACTCCCACTGTAGTATCGTTCGATTTGCCAAAATAGCACATAAAAACGAAGTTAAAGGTGTGGACGGGAAAGAGTAATAGAAAAAAAGTCGAATCGATGTTTTGGTGTACGAACGGTATTTCTTGGGTTGTATAATAAGTTTGTATCGTTTTTTACTTGTGATTTCAATAAAAACTTCAGATTCTTGTAAATATTTTTAGTCAATTATATACGATACATTTTGATCTATTGCTTATTGCCACCTTTTTATTAGTTCATCATCAATAGTTGAAGGATGAGCCGAGCGCTTTGCGTCTTCCAAGTAATAATGTCGGTTCTGAACCGAGCAAACCACTTACAAACGATGCTTTCTCCCAAGGTATCATCGCCATACACATAGCAAATTTCGCTAACCGTCTGTGCATTAGAAGGACCAGTTTTAGTGAAAAATTTTCTCCATGCACTCATAATTCAGATTTGTTGCAAAGAAATATAAACATTAAAAAATGAACAAATATGGAGTAAAATATGTTAAAATTCGCAAAGTATGTAAATTTTTCTAAATACGTAAATTTAAATTAGCTTAATTGATCCTAATTGCGTTAAAATATTTACTATAGGTTATTTCAAGGTGATATCAAAGTCTGGAGCCAAGATGTACATAGGAATCACACGACTGGAATTTTTTGGGATGCTGGAATTTTTTCGCATCATTTTATACCTTGTCAAGTATCGTAGAGGATTAACCCAAAAAATCCAATAGATATAGTGAAATAAGGGGGGACTTGTTGTTTTCACGTCGATTTCAAAGGACTGTTAGTACACAAATGCTAAATTCGGACTTGAAATATACTCTTTTAGCTGGAATAGTTTCGCAACATCAAATTTTTTGTGTCATCCATTTTCAGCTATGATGCAAAAACATTCCAGCTATTTGCCCTAGTAATAACATACTTGAAAACAATAAAGAAATCTTATCATGAATGGAGGTAGTCGACTGACCAAACGAATATTTGTCTATTTGAATTAATAGACCAGGATAAGGATCAATGGATTAATGATACAAAAAAGCTAGCACATTAAACAAATATGCTAATATGAATGGTGGTGAGTGCGTAAAGGTTGGGAGTAATTTTCCAAATTATTGCGTGAATATGAGAACAATAAGCTCTCTAAGCCTAAACACAATTCTTTATTTATTAACTCAACCACGGGAATCGTAAAAACCGTGTGGATGAAAAAGTAATAAAAGTTATAATTTCTAGATGCATAAACCAAACTTGTAACATTGCAATAATTTCATGTCAATTTCTCTTTCAGAAAACAGTAATCGCCAGTAATCTTCATATTTAGTCCGCTTTCTAAAACAATCTATTTCCATCTCCAATGCCTTCTCTTGGTAAACCTTTCACTATGTACATTCTCATGACTGCCTCCTTAAAGCTAAACGACAATAGTAGCTGATAAGTCATGATAGTCAATGATTATTTATTAAAAGTTATTTAGTACTCTACTATCAACCTTAATTTCTTTAAATTTTTATTTCTAACAATTTTTATCGAGTAATATTACAATAGAAATAGAAATAGAAAAAAAGCTTTATTCTGGGACAATGTCCCTTAAGAATAACAATTATGAACAAAATAATAAATTATAACCATCTCTATTTACGAAATTCAAGAAATAAAGAAATAAGAATAAACATAAAATATAACTTTTACGTCTCATTAAAGGAAGTGCATTAATGTAAAATTCACCTTACATAAGTTGCCATAATAATAATTAGCTAACATCTGTCTGAATAGAAAGGAAGTATTGAAAGAGGAGGGATTTAAAATATAGGGAAAGAGCATGACGGATGTTTGAAGGGAGAGTATTCCATAAGGAAGAGGACCGGGCTAAAAAGGAGCAGTCATATTTTTTGGTTCTATGGAAAGGAGTGTGGAGGTTGGACAGACGGGATCTTGTTTCCTGATGATGGGTTGAGGATTTAAATACCAGAAGGCTGTAGACATAAAATGGATGGTGGGAGCTTATGATTTGATAAAGGAATGATCCAAGGAAATATTGTTTTCGAAAGGTTGGGGTTAATCACTTTAACTCGTCGAGGTGGGATACATGGGACCGTCTCGAGGTACCGAACACAATATGTCCAATTTAGGAAATTTATAATAGTGATCAAGTACAAAATTCACACTACATTTATAAAATAAATTCTTTTAATTAGAAATAATATGTGTGACTTTGTTCCGCAGACCCAACTGTACCATCTTATCGCTTCGTGTATGGATACAATATCTGTATTATAAGTCTATGTTGATGTCTATATGTCTAGTTTTGCTCATGTTCCTGTTAACTTAGCCTCCAAAATATTTCAATCTCATATGTAATTACTTTTCACCTCTATGTCTTAACCTATATTTTCACATATGTGGGGGTCGATTTTTTACGAAATAAATGTGATGACAACTAGGGTTTGTCTACACATTTTTCAAAAAGCCATCCAGTAAAAAAAAATCGCGGAACATTTCATCGGACTTATAAATGTAAGACAGTAATCTTGTTTTAATATAAATGTTAAAAAAATCTGGTGCGGGCAACACACGACTTTCACTTACCTCCATTTTTAAAATCAATCAATGAATTTTAAAATACAGTTAGAGATAAAAATACGTGAAATTATTAAGGAATTAATTAAATTGAATTTATATAGAAACATGTGTTTTATTAGAAAATCTATTATATTATTATCTTAAATAATCAGTTAGTTTTATCTTATTTTCATCACTCTCCATTAACTTCTAAAAGCTTGTGTATGAGATGATATTGTTTCTAAAATCTTTAGCTTTCCAACGGTATATCATTCATGTATATTACTGCTCTTATGTTCAAAAACGAAAAATTGCATTAAAAAAATATTTTTTCTGTTTTCTCGTTTAGTTGGGTATCGAATTTATTCAATTTATATATTTACCTGTTTTTCATCAGCGTTAACAAGATAATCTAGTTATTATTATTGAATCTACAAAATTAAAGGTACTTTAGGGGAAGAAAATTTAAAATATCGGCATTTAAGCCCTGTCAGACCATTTTTATCCAAACAAAACCTACATGATATTGAATCCCATTAAATTTTACATCGATATAGCGAGTTTAATCAAAATCGTCGGAACCGCTTTTGAGAAAATCGAAAAAAGGTGCAAAATGCATGGTATAAAGTGCCTCTTCTGGTAAGCTCATTTTGATGAAAAAAGTTTTGTCACGTCTCGGGCGTATAGTTGTCTCATATATGAAATTTCAGTTTCATAGGACTTACCGTTTCCGCCCGGGAGTTACCACACACACACACACACACGCACGCACGCACGCACGCCACACACACACACACACACCACACACACACACAGACCTTTTTGCGGGATTTGGTTATTTGGACTCAGGGGATCCTAAAACGTGTATTTCCGTTGAAAACTGGAATTCGAAAATTTTCACGATCGCAATACTTCCCCTTACTATATATAGTAAGCGAAAGTAAAAATGTATTTCTCACGATAACCATTTAATTAAAAACAATAAAATTTACCAGAGCTTTAGATGCCAGTAACTGAGCTTTCATTCTGTTTAATGTGTAGAACAATGGCTCTCATTAAAAAAACACTGCAGTTTAAAAAAAAAAAAATCGTTATTATCCTGGGACAAGTTTCTTTAGAATAAAATATATAAAATGGGCTTTAGAGTCTTAAAGTAAGTAATTAATTATTCATAAACAAGGTAACTAAAACTAATAGAAAATATATATACGCAAATAAAATGAATTAGAGCCTTATTTACAATTCTTTTATGACTGGTTGGTGAGGAGATGAATACATTAGCGGGATTTGAAGGTAGGGAGAGAGTTGGAGAGACAGATAGAAAGAGAAATAGAATTACACAAGGTTGAGAATCGGATAAGGAACGATCTGTCGAATTGTGCCGATTGGTGGGCCGTAGTATATTAATCACAAGGTCTAGAAAGGTCTTCGAATTGTAGAAGATCGAAAATATATGATGGACGGCTGGATTTGATAACTTGCTAAAGGAATGATCCAAGGAAATATTTGCGACGATTGTGAGGGCAAAGCCATCTGAACTAGCTATAAAATTCGGAGACGGGGGTGTACCTTGGGACCACGAAGATAAATCGGGCAAAGCAATTAATTTGTTAATTAAACAATTTTTAGGTTTTATAAATAACCCATTTCCTTTTTCTTTAACATTTCATTGATATTTACAGCTGTACTTTTTGCAAATGCAATTAGTAAATAGGCTAATTTTCAGTTATAGGCGCGAAAATGTCTTGTGAAGAAACTGTGTTAGTACCTCAGTGTCAATTTAGTATCGTCTTTCCTATGTCTTCGGAGTGTTGTCAGGAATGGATGGAAATGATAAGTTGCGTACAAGAGGATTCGTGTGGGTCGGGAGTTTGGAATTAAAAGAGGCATATCTGTTTTGAGATGATTTTGCAACAAAGGATGTTCAGGTCATTATGGATGATATTATTCGTTACGAAATAAGGAACATTTAGTATTTTGGATTTAAAGGATTGAATGCGAGAGGAATTCGAGGGTTCAGTAGAGCCCCAAAGCTCGATTCCTTATGTCCAGATGGGTCTAATGATGGTAATATAATTTTTTGTAATAAATTGGAAGTTTCGTATGTTTGTCGAGTAAGTGTTGTAGTAATCAGTTTCTACGGACAGTTAACCAATTTCAATTCGAAACTCGAAACATTATAGTTTTTCTCAGCTAAAATGCATTAAAGAAGTTGAAGATGGATGTTAACCGTACATGAGGTAGGTTATGTCGGCCCGCTAGGTGAGAGCATACTCCTCCCTGATCCTCTAGCTTCTACTCTCCTGACATCGCTTCTAGTATAAATAAGACCTTATTGAGGGGGATGTGGGATATGACGGGACCCCGCTGTGACCGGGCGGGAGAAAGTCACGGGTCAGGGGACTCGGGCTCTCACGACCGCCGTTATCCTTCCTTTCACCCGATGAGGGGGAGGCAGTGTCGGCCCAACTTGGCAAATTATTATCCAGTGAGAATACAGGACTTCTTGTAGGTCATAAATAAATTCAACTAATTAGGAACCGTATGGTACTACAATCACAAGGTGTTCAAGGATCTTTCTTGAATAAGAGGAAATGTCAAATAAAATTGAAAATGAGATATTATCGGAGGGACCCATCATTTCGGGCCCTTCATTGATACCAAAAACATGCCAACAAGATTTGTATTTTATTTTCTAAACTACAACATAAAAGAAAGAATGAAAGAAAATAATTTTATTTACATATTGATAAAATATTTACAAACGATTTCGGATGAGACATCCTTACAAGCATCAAAATGTTTTGTTCGTTTGGTAGTTATATTCTATTAGCCTAAAGACTAAATATGAGGTAGAATTAAATTTATATTAACTATAGTAGTAGGAAAAATTATACAAAAAAAAAAAAAAAAAAAAAAAACGGATAAAATAATTGAAAATATAAAACTTCGAAATTAAATCCAATTAACTTAAGTTAACAACACATGTTTTGTTCTTTTATGAGTGTAGTTTATTCTAATACCCGATTTCCTTTATTAATGGATTTTTTTGAGACTGATGTTTTAGAGAAGTATGAAGCTGTTTGAGTGTGGACAAATTGTTTAACTGAAGGGAGCTGCAACTCCTGTTCATAGATGATATTTTATTGTAGCGGGGTAATTGGGATAATTGTTAATTATCCGCATTGATAGATTTTAAATTCTTTCAAGTTTTTGATAATTAGTCAAGCAGGTTGAGCTCCAGACTGGCGAGGCATATGTGATTAACTGGCGGATAACTGATTTGTATATTGTCAATTTGTTACGAGATCTCAAATGTGATTTTTGTTGAAGTATGGTAACATTTTATGTATTAATTTTTTGGCTTTATCGATTTTTCTATTGATATGATTTGTAAAAGTAAGAGATTTATCTAATATTAAGCCTAGGTACTGTACGGATTTTGAGCATTGGATGGGATCTGAAATTATGATTTGGTGGTTTATTTGTATACGCCTAAACTACAACATTAATAGTCATAACAGTGTCCTGTTATGAATTAATTCTTTGTTTTGGAAAGGATCCTATGTTTTTGACGGAGGATCGAAACGTGAAATAAAGGCAAATTAAAAAGAAATAATTGTTAAAGATCTAAAACCCGAAAAATTATAATATAAAAAGGTCAATGATTTAGATTGTTGTATATATATATATATATATATATATATATATATATATATATATATATATATATATATATATTTATATATATATATATATATATATATATATATATATTGTATGTTTTTTGTGTTATATATTTCGTATAAGTGAAGATAAAAAAAAACCTATTTAATAAAAAAAACGGACTCTATGTTCTTGCTTGTTCATTTTTTTATTGAACCCTTGGATTGTACCTGAGTGGAAGCAGCCATTAGGACTTTGTGTTAATGTGAAACAACACACGAAAATTAGTGGCTTTTTTTGGTTTATCAATAGGCCTTATCGAAAAACCTGCTAGCGATAAAATAGCTCAGTGTCGTGTTTAACGGCTTCATTTACATTTTAGAGGGCTTCGTTTTAGTAGTGTTTTTATAAACTGACGCCTTCGCTAATCGGGTAATAGTATCACAATACAACCCTGCTTATCCGGACGCGTCATAATACTATCAATTTGTTTTTTTTGTAAAAAAAAAATAAAAAAAAGTTTATTTAACGTCACTTTATGCTACTATGGCTAATCGGACGATGCTACAGTGGGAGTCCTAAATTTCTCCTATCCAGGTTTTATTAGGATAGGGATCTTTAACGAGTACCTGACATCGCACAGGCTCGGGACCACCTTTTAACGTCCCTCCGAAGGACGGCGTAACTAAGGATTTTTACTCCCATTAAAAAATCCTAGGACCACCTACGGGTTTGAACCCGTGACCTTTAGCATGGGAGGCTGTTACGCTAGCCACCCAGCTACAAGTGATCCAATACTATCAATTTCCGGTTATCTAATTTGTTTTATAGATAAATAATTATATAAAAGACAGTTGTCTACAACGTACTTATATATATATACACACAGACACATATATTAATATAAATAAACAGTAGAACATTATCTTCTCAACAATAATTAATTTATTATACATTTTAAACATTTCTTAACAATATTAAAAAGTTTAATTAAAGTATTTTAACATAGTGGATATAATTGATTGACCGTTGAGAATTACTTGAAGGAATTCTTCCGGATGGCGTTAAGTAAACGTTTAAAGTTTCCATTCGCCCACTATGCGCCCTGATGAAGACCCATAATGGGGGTCGAAACGTTGGCAAGCAATAAATAGTTAAAACCGTTTAGTAGTGACCGCCACCCGGACTAATTCCTTCCAGTACAGTATTTTAAATCCCTAATACAGTAGTAAAACTATGTGAATAGTCAAAGGAGTAAAAGTATATATGAATAGTATGTTTAATTATGCAGTCCATTTTTAAATTATTGCCGTTTATTACGATAAATAAAAAAATCTGGTGCGGGCAACACACGACTTTCACTTACCTCCGTTTTAAAAATCGATTAAAGAATTTTTAAATACGGTCAAAGATAAAAAAAAATAGTGAATCCATTAAAGAATTTAAATAAATTAAATTTTTATAGAATTTTATTATTAGAAAAATCTATTATATTATTATCTAAAATAATCAGTAAGTTTTATCGGCTTTTCGTCACTATTTATTAATTTTTACATGCTTTTATACAAGATGATATTTTTTAAAATCTTTAGCTTTCCAACGGCATATTATACATGTATATTTCTGTTCTTATGTTCAAAAACATAAAATTGGATTAAAAAAAAAATATTCTTTCAGTTTTCTGTTTTAGCTGACTATCGAATTCGTTCAACTTATATATTTACCTGTTTTTCATCAGTGGTAACAATATAAGGTGTTTATTTTTATAAAATCTACAAAATAAAAGGTAAAAGGTACTACTAGGTATTTCAATCAGAATGAAACCTACATAATATGAAAGCCCATTAAATTTTCATTTCAAAGGACTTTTCATTTCCGCCCCGGAGTTTCCACTCTCAGACATTCTTGCAGGAATTGGTCATTTGGACTCAAGGGACCCGAAAACATGTATTTCCGGTGAAAACTGTCATTCGAAAATTTTCACGATCGCAATACTTCATATATAGGTAAGTTAAAGTAAAAAGGCGAATATTAACTAATATAATTCGCCTAAATTTGAATAATTGTGGAAGTTTATCAACCTTCGGAATTTAAGAAAAACATCGAATTTCGAAAATTAACCTGGTTCGGGCCAATCTAAAAACTCGAAAAAATAATTGCTCTTCAGGACTCATAAATTGATTGACGTAATCCTTCAAATCAGGTTATGTCGATTTAGTAAAGGAAAAAAAAAACTTCTGACCCATGGAATAAAAAGCATGAATGAAAAAGAGCGCAGCAACGCATGTCATTCATTAAAGTCAGCTAACGAACCTGTAATTTTTTCAGTCAAGTTTGATTCCAAGTTTTTTTTACCAGTAATTCTGAATTGGTAATTTTATTTTTCCCTTGAAATGCAATATTTTTGTAACAATGGACAGATTTCGGAAGGCAATATACAATTTGAATGATGAAAAAAGCGAAAGAAATGTTTTTTTCTGCTTTGGAATATATTTGATAACTAGCTGACCCGTGTAAATCATTTCTATTTAAATCTTTTGGTTGTTAAATAAAAAAATAACGAATATATTTTAATGTAAGTGTGGTGTAGATAGTTTCGTACTTTTTAAAATACGAACGACGGTTAAAAAAAAAAGACGATTATTATATGGATATTTTTCATTAAAAAAATACTTAAACCGGGATTAAAATGCGGTGGTTAGGATAGGAAAGGAGAGTGAAAAATCTGGGTTAATGGTATTTTTTGATAACAAAAAAAATAATAATAATAAAATAAAATACAGAACAAATTTTTATTTTAAAAAAATGTATTCGGACTACTAACACAGTGACTTTTTATATAGTAGATTAATATTTGTAGTATACTCTGAATTCGTATGTAATTTTTTTTTATCTTAGCTTGCATTAATTAATTATAAATTTAAAAAAAAATGTATAGGGACTTCTCACACACATACAGGGAGTATCTCTTAAAGAGATTAACTCTTTGAAAAAAACATTTATTCTATATTTACAAAATAACTTTATGATAAAAAAAAAAAAAATAATAATAAGAAGAATGATAAAGTGTATAAACATGTAAAAAACTAAACAATACCAGATTCATATCTGTTGTATTTAATATAAGAGTAAAATTTTTGGAAATTATATATTATTTGGTTAAAAGGCCTTATTTAAACATTTTTTTATATTTAAGTTAAATAGTATATTCTCCTGACGGTTCTTTACGGGTGTGCAACATGGTTTCTTACTTTGAATAATGATAACAACGCCTCTAGGTTTTCGAGAATAAGGATTTATGTCTCGAAGAGGGATCGTGAACTTGTACCTCTTAAGTATTAATGAAGCTGTTGCATCGCGGAGGCACAAATGGGCATGCAAAGTTGTCTTATGGCTTAGTCGAGGCCGAATTCCTAAATTGTTCTGAACCGAAGAGATTAACCATAGCGTAGGTGGGAGGATTTTTTAAAATTCGGATCTTGAGGATTTTGTCTTGAACGGTAGTCTCCAGATTGAACTGTGTAGGCAAATATTGGTCTCGGAATAGAACCTACGGGTCCGCTGAGCCTATTATTACGTTAATTTAAAAAAATTATAAATATTTTCGAGTCGACTAACTGCACGAATACTTAATAGTTAAATATGATGGATTTAAAAAATATTTGCAGATAAATTTGTTCTTTTGCACCTGAAGATGGCACTTTAACCGAAACTTTGGCATTAATTTTAATAAAAGAGTGGTGAAGTTATATATCAGCTTCAAATTTTATTTTTAAATATTTTTTTTTTTTTTTATAGCTGCTTGCCAAAATAGCGATAGGCTCTGTAACATGGACTTTTATCAGTCGAGTTTATCTTTATCCGCTTTCTTATCTCGACGGAAATGTCAGAATTCAAGGCTGCATTGCAAATAATGTCGCATATATGTAAATCTCCTGTTAAAAAATTGAGGAAAAAAACAACAACATTTTTTGTTTCAAATCATAGATGTTATTAAAAACAAAATTATAAGACATTATTATTTATTTTTTATTAAGAAAAAGTATAGTAAGCGTGAAAAGTTTCGAATTCGATTTTTTAGCGTAAATAAACGTTTAAGGTTTTCTGACTCGAGAAGACTAAATAAAAAATTGTCGTGTATTTGGTAAGTATGTTAATTTGGCTGTTCTCCCATTTCAAGTCCGTAGGTCTAAATAGGTTTCAGTACTGTCTTTTTATATCAGCTGTTTGTTTTCAATAGATAGTTTAGAATTTCTATTCAGTAGCCTCTATAATTGGCCAAATTGCCTGTACGTTTAATGTTTTTATTTAAAGAAAGGAGACAAGTGAATTTCTGTGTTGGGCGCACCAGATGTACTAGTTCTATTATACATTTTCTACGTTGTTTGATTAAGGAAGGTAGGATGCTTACGTAAGAGTGTGGAAGAAATTGTGTATGTGACGAAGCTTAGAGGTGGACAGCTAAAGGTCAGTGAGGGTATTAGGTGGCTTCTGGATATCAACTTACGTTTTTTGTCGCTATCCCATTCACCGCGTCGTACCTCAGGTCACAATATTATTAGAGCTTAGTATTTATTATTGGAAAACATGAACTACATCAGGTGCTTTTCTCAGCCCGTTTTATTAAAAAAAGTTTTATTGAAATTTACAACTGTACATAATAAAAAAACCAAAAAAAAAACCTGTACCACTACAAACCATGAAGTTTGGGCTCAGTACATATAGAGATTCGTACTGTTCCTAGGCCAACGGCTGTGCATTGCGGTGATTAAGCCTTAATCACGCTCAGCTGCCTGGTTTTTCCCCAATTATTTTGGGTACCCAATTTATAGAGGCTGGGTCTGCCTCAGGAGGGTCTCTGTACCCTAGGGTCGCCCCCCGACTGAGTTAACAGAATAAATAATATTATGCCACAGCCGGGATTCGAACCCAGGATCCGAAGCACAGCAGACTAGCGCTCTATCCACCAGACCACGCCGCTCCCATTACATAATCCAATAATGTACATAATGCAATAAGTAAATGATCTATTCAGGGAAAATTCTCTTGAAAAAGCCTTGGTGAAGAATCTACCCAGCGTTAGCACTTCTATGAATTAAATTTATTTGATCTGCAGGTCTCTTGGCCATCTTCTTTTCAGAAGCCTCGTAGGATTATCGGGGATATATGTAGATGTCAGGTTACGGACAAGCGGGTTTGTATTGGCGGAGAATTTGGAGTGAAAGAAAGTGTATTTTTTGGGCTTTTTTTTTTTTTCAATCTGTAGGATATTCCTATGTCTATAGATGCGTTTATTGGTAACAAAGTAAGGAGCGTCGCGGATTTTTCGAAGGATTTTGGATTCCGAGGATTGGATGCGAGAGGAATTCGATGGTTTATTGGATCCCCATAGCTCAATGCCGTAGGTCCAAATAGGTCTGATAATGGTTAGTCAATTTTTTTGCAGATAAGAGGGAATTGAGTGTTTTAGTAGTCGGTATCTACGAGCAGTTTCTTGTCGTTTAAGTCTTCCAGGATTCCATGTAAGGGGATTGTCAAGATGAAGTCCAAAGTATGGTATTTGTTTTACATTGATGAGTAGGGTATGATTAAAGGAAACAGCGGGACAGGTCAATTGCTTTCGACGTAGAGTGAAGGTGATTTGATGAGATTAATTTTAGTTCTCCAGTTTTGATACTATTCTTCAATGGCTTATAGATGGTAATGTAGGATTTGGGAAGCAGCAACAAGATCATTATTCATGGATTACAGACATGTGTCATCAGCGTAAATCATTAGGACAGTGCTTGGCTGGATAGGGATATCAAGCTGTATATACTGTGTATAGGATTGGGCCTGAGATACTACCTTGAGATACACCGTTAGACTGATTGAATACTGACGGATAGGAGAGATTATGATAAACTTTAAATGTTCTTCCAGTAAGGTAGAAATAAATTATTAGGAAATATGTCGGGAATTTGCGGAGTTTGTAAAGCAGTTCTGGATGCCCAACTCTATCAAAAGCCTGTTTCACGTCGAGAAAGACTCCTGTGAAAAAAATAAAATAAAGTATTAATTACATTGAGTTTTGATAGAAACATGTGTTTTATAAATAATAAATGATATTATTAGTTTTAACCGTTTTTCATTACTCCCCTTTATCTTTTATAATTTAGTGTATAATATAATATTTTTGAAATAAAATCTTAAGCTTTCAAACGGTATATTATACATCTATATTATTATTTTTGTGTCCGAGGGGAAAACAAATCCTAAGAAAATATATTACCACTTTTCTATTACAGTTGGTTATTAAAGTCGTTCAAGTTGTATATTTTGCTATTTTTTATCAATTTAGAAAATTTAAACAAAAATCACAATTTTGTAATAAGAAAGAAACCCATTTCATATTAAAGCCCAATAAATTTTACATCGATATTCCGAGTTGAAATAAAATAGAGCCTTTTCTCATGAAATAGCATGATGAGAAATGCATGGTATAAAGTCTCCCTTCTGGTTATCTGGATTTTAATGAAAATGTTGCTCTAACAAATCGGGCCTATAGTTGTCTTAAATATGAAATTTTATATTTTTTATGACTAAACAAAACACATTTGAAAAAAACAAAACAGAATTTTTTGTGAGACTTGCTTATTTGGACTCTAGGGACTCTAAAACGTGTATTCCCGTTCAAAACTGATATTTGAAAATTTTACGATCGCAGTACTTTTCGTTACCACATACTTCATATAGTAATAATAAAAAAAAACTTTATTCTGGGACTATGTCCCTTAAGAATAATATAAATGAACAGTAGATATTCATATATATGTCTGGTCAAGAAAACGATAAAATTATTTTTTATTTACAAATGAGCATAAGGGAAAAATTAAACACTACCTAGACTTATATACATTCTTGTGCAAAATGTATGGATAATAAACACACAATATTAAAAAAAAAGAAAAGAAAGAAATCTCCTAAAGGCGACTGATAGGGTTGAGGGAATTATAAAAAAACAAAAAAAAAAAAAAATTAAATATTCTACACTGCTAGGGTTAGGGTAAAATTGATAATTATAACTTGTATCAAAATAAAAATAAGTCAGTTGCAGATTTACATTTGTCGTGCATCTATTTGGGACGCCAAAAAAGAGAAAGGAAGAAGCATGGCGAATACGAGTAGGTAGGGAATTCCAGAGGGTTGCAGAACGGATATAAAAGGAGTGATCAAAAGATTTAGTTCTATGGGTGGGAATGTAAAGGTCGGAATGGCGGGATCTATAGTTTCGAGAGAGTGGACTGAGGATTTAAATTAAAGGATGATGTGAATGTATGGAGGGTGCTGGGAGTTTATGATTTGGTAAAGGTATGACCCGAGAAAATATTTCCTACGTGTAGCAGGTAGGAGCCACTTCAACTCGCTGTATGAGTGGGTCACTGAAGACCTCTTCGAGGTGTCGAAAATAAATCTTTTGAACATGTTCATGATACGCTTGAGTCTGTCTTCGAGCACCTTTGGGAGATATATAGTTAGGTAAATGAAAGTAAAACTAGAATAAGATAGTACTAAAAAGGGAAATACGGAAGTGGGTGTAAAAGTTGAAGTGAAAAAATAAATGTTTATAATAAGAATAATGTATAGATGTTTGTTTATTTATTTAACGTCACTTTATGCTACTGTGGCTAATCGGACGATGCTACAGTGGGAGTCCTAAATTTTGCCTATCCAGGTTTTATTAGGATAGCGATCTTTAACGAGTACCTGACATCGCACAGGCTCGGGACCACCTTTTAACGTCCCCTCCGAAGGACGGCGTAACTAAGGATTTTTTACTCCCATTAAAAAATCCTAGGACCACCTGCGGGTTTGAACCCGTGACCTTTAGCATGGGAGGCTGTTACGCTAGCCACCCAGCTACAAGTGATCCCAGAATAATGTATAGAATTCGGTATCTCAAGTAAGTTTTTTTTTTTTTTTTTTTTTATTTTTTTTATTTTTATTATTTTTTTTTTTTTTTATTTAGGTTTTATTTTTTCTTCTTATCATGTGCTTATTCATCCTTCTTTCGATGTGTCCAGTTTTTGAAAATTTGATTTCAATTTACACGTATGACAAGAACGGTTTCGATACTGTATTAAATAGATCGATATAATTTATTGGCTACCACTATTTTCTAGAGCACCTGGATACAGTAATAGATTATTGCGAACGTCACTGAGGGATTTATTGAAGGCATAAAACATAGAGCTGAGTTCCAATCAACTTCTAGATTTCTAAATCCAGCGAGTCGTTATAGAACGAGAACTGGATCAGGCAGGCACTTATGATTTCCGAACACGTTTTTGACCTCGAATGAGGCGCAGGTGGAACGGCTATCCAAAAAAGGTAGAACGGGATAATTTACTAACTTTTTCCTTTATTAATAATATTTAAAACAGTTTATAATATTTCCATTAGTTGGGGGTCAGTATATAATTTGCAATACTAAGAAATGGGTTCGAACCGAAGGAATCCAACTTTGAATATTCAGAAGACTTGTATTGTTATCTATATATATAAATAAATGAAAATTAATATTCAATCACAATTTGTGGTAGTTCTTTGTTTGTTTATTTTTTTTTTTTAAATATATTATACATTGAAATTTACAACTGAATCGGTTAATACATCTAGTAAATACGACAAAATACATGAAAAGAAACTGTCCATTGGCAGCGCCGCAGTAGTTAATATAAACAAGAAGGTCTCGAATCCATCTTCTTTTCAAACATCTCGGATTTTATTCATTTAACGTCACTTTATGCTGATTTGGCTAATCGGATAATGCTACAGTGGGAGTCAATTACGTCTATTCAGCTTTTTGTGGTATAGGGATCTTTAACGATTACCTGACGTCGTATAGTCTGGGGACTACCATTTTACGTCCCCTAAAAATAGCATAATCAATAATTTTATATTTAGTTCACGCATTCCTTGCTTCCTCTTCAATTCCTGACAATCCTCCGAGGCGTCTGAAAAGAAGATGGTCTCGAGACCTTCTTATGTAGATTACCTAGTGGAGTGTTGCCAATGGGTATATTTTCTTCATGTATATTATCTATATTATGAGCCAAATTACTTGATGTATTTACTAATACAGTTGTATATTTCAATAAATTATTAAATAAAAATTTTCGACCTATTTATTTCTCCTGTATTTTACAAATGTGTTATTCTTTGGAATTGTTGGTTTCTTAATTCATTAAATGTCAGTTTGTGCTGCTGTGGACAACCATTTTACGTTTTCTCAGAATACAAAGGGTGGCATAACCAAGTGTTTTTTATCTGCTAAAAAAATCATACGTCCATCTTCCGGGTTTGAACTGGCTACCTCGGGCATAGGAGGCTGTTATGCTTACAATCACACTACAGATGATCCCCTAGTTGCATCGGTATTTTTAACATGACAATGTCTATGGTGCTGATTTTTTATTTTTTTTTACTGTAGTTTCATCTTTCTCTAAAAATTTGTATTAAGGCTGGGTTTGGAAAAAGATACTCCTATAAGAGGTTTAGAAAAAAAAATAAGGCTATTATATATACGACGTTGTGGTCTCATATCACTATTATTATTGTTCATTTTCTAACAAATTGTAATATACCTCAATAAAAAAAAAAAAAAATTATATACGAAACTTAAATTCACATTTAAGACAATATGTGCTTGAGATGTTCCAGAATTTTTTTAAACCGAAATAGACTAACTAGAAAATCCATATGCCTTGTATTTTACATCTTATTACGATTTCAATCTGTTTGAAATAGTCTGACTTTACCTACGTCCAAATATTTATATTTCCTTTCTCTAAAGTATCTTCCATTTTGTCAGTTCCTAATTATTGATCATTTCTCGTTGTTAGAATAAAAAACTTAAAAATACACTGGTTAAAAAAATTCGATAAACGACTAGTGGAGGAAGGAGTAAAATATTTCCGTATGTATTTTTATTATTATTATTTTTTTTAATACAGGAATATATATATATATACCAAAAATGAAATAAAACGTTAAACAATTGATCATAAATATACTCCTATAAAATTAATTATATTAAGAAAAATAAAAAAATAGAAACAAAAATAAAAAAGTAAATAAAAGCAATAAAAAGAAAATTAAAAAATAAATAAAAATCAGTCCTAGCTCTGAGACATTTCAATTTAAAGATAAGAGAAAAAAAATACATAAACAAACATGTACACTATTTCGCAATAATATTTTTATATACATATCCACTTAAATGTCACTTTAGATAAAATAAAATCAGTATATTTTATCGTTTGATTACTAAGTTTAATACTAAATACTGAAGTGAATAAAAATTAATTCCGATGTTATGAATGGAATCGAACGTTGCATTGGTGAGTGTTTGATGGGGAACAATCTTGATGAAACCAGTTAAAACGCCTTTCTCTAAGAAATACCTTTCGTGAAAGTGATCTTCGTATTGGTGTTTTTTTTTTTTCCTTTTTACAATCTCTTTTCTTTAGAAGCTCAGAAGTATTACTCCGATGGATGACATATTTATTGCTTTGAAGTATATTTAAATAATAATTGATTAATAGTAAATATCAGATAAAAATATAATAGTTGAAATATCGGTTCAATTGAACTAAAACAGTGTTTATTCATCATTGTGCATTTTTCTCTCTATATATAACGAGTAATCCAATATCGAGTTTAACAAATCCTTCACAGGTTTTTGTTAATTACTTTCTTATGATGGAATAATTACTGCGTATTATGACGAAGAGAACGATGGAGAACCTAGTTGAGTGTGAGATCATCAAGAAATATTGCACTTATAAGGAAATCAAATATATGGGTGTCAATGTTCCAGCCTAAATTGTAGGCCTTATCAGAGCTAGGAAAAAAATAGTAAGTCGATTGCACAATAATAAGATATCAGTATGAGGGTTCACTTGTAGCTTAGTGGCTAGTATAGCAGTCTTGTATGCCCAAGGTGACGGGTTCATACCTTCAAGTGGCCCCAATTTTTTTTAAAGGAAATACAAAATCCTTTGTTATGCGTCCTTGGGAGGGGACGTAAAAAGGTGGTCCCGAGCCTTTGCGATGTCAGGTACTCGTTAAAGATCCCTATGCCCTACTACACCTAGATAGGCAAAATTTAGGACTCCCATTCTAGCATGAACGGATAAACAAGATATCAGTATGGAAAAATAACTTAGAAGCTGTTATTTCCCAATTTTTTTTTTCTTTTCTTTCCCAATGTTTGTTAGCTGTTTTTATCGGGGAGCTCGTGGTTAGCGCGCTAGTCTCTCATGCTTAAGTTGTGGGTTCGAATCCCAGTCCTGTCGGGGCTTTTACAGGGATGAAATTTAATAGGGAATCATTCACAGCCTCTCCCCCAGGTATGTGAGAACCGTCAGCCAAATGGTAGCCACTTACAAAATTAGGCGTAGGGAGTGATGCCCCTACTCTAAATGAGTTGGACCCTACTTACAATGAGTTGAAGTGGCTCCTTCCTTCTATCCGAAGACAATATTTCCTAGGATCATATCTTTACCAAATAATCAACTCCCAGCTACCTCCATATATCTACAGACTTCTGCAATTTAAATCGTCAGTCCACTCTCTCCAAACAAGATCGCGCCATTCCGACCTTTATATTCCTACCCATCGAACAACAACTTTTGATCATTCCTTTATTGTCCGCTCCACTACTCTCTGGAATTCCTTACCTACTCATATCCGCCATGCTTCTTCCTTAACATCATTCAAGTCCCAGCTATTCCAGTACCTACTGTCATCCCAAACAGACGCTCAATAAGATATTTCAAATAAAAAAGAAAATCTGTTATTTATTGTTTATATTTTTATAAGGATCAATAATGAATCAAGTTCAATGTTTAGTTTTGTTTAATGCACCAGAAGTTATTATTTATTTATTTTACTCTTTTGTTTTATTATATCCTTTCTTTTCTTTATGTATCATTGTGAATAAGAAATAATTATATTCCTTTGGTCTTGTAGCCAGTCACATTATATATATCTTAATTGTACATATGAATTGTTCTTAAGGGACTTTGTCCGAGAATAAATATCTTTTTCTATTCTATTCTATTCTATTCTAAAAATTGCATTGAGAAACGCGAGTTTAATCTCCCAGGTGAGGGCCTGCACGGTCTGTCGCGCCACTGAAAAAAACAAATAAATAAAAGCTGTTTTTTATCACTGTTTATTATCTTTTAATATTTACATCATTCACTTCATTTTAATCTGTTTTTCATTACTTTCCATTATCTTATACTACTTTGTATACAAGTTAAATTATTTTTTTTCTCGAAATCATTTATTTCGAATCAGATGTATTTACAACCAGAACTATTTACTTATCAAAAATTACAATAGATAATTCCAGTTGTTTTCATTAGTTATCAAATATGATTAACGTATTTGTTAATGAGATTATATTATAACGTTGTTTCTGATTTTTAGGAAAGTCATCACACGTAAGAGAAATGCTATTTATTTTTTCTTATATTTAAGAATCATAACGGTAAAAATTATAGGCGGGGGAAAAGAAAAACAGTTTCCGTTTGATAAGTTGTAAATCAGATTCGTGAGCAAGAAAATCGTGACTTATATTCTCGCGTGTTGTTTCTTATTTAGATAGGGCACAGGGTGGCCATTCTCAATGGGGGTAGATAAGAGAGAAAACTCTTTGGGTTGGCGGCCCTGGGTCACCTAGAGGTGTCGCACAGGCTGGCCAACATACATGATCCGGTATGGTTCGTACCCACACCGCTCAGAAATCTACTAATCATACGCAGTACAATTTTAATTTCAGATATATTGCATGAAATATGTAGTAAGGGAAAGTATTGTGAACAGTTTTCACTGGAAATAAACGTTTTAGGCTCACCTGAAGTCTAATGAAAAGGCGTGTCTGTCTGAGATGTTACAGCATATTTTTCATTAAAATCGGCCTACCAGGCTTATAACAGGCTAAGAGGCTTATAACAGGCTAAGAGGCTTATAACAGGCTAAGAGGCTTATAACAGGCTAAGAGGCTTATAACAGGCTAAGAGGCTTATAACAGGCTAAGAGGCTTATAACAGGCTAAGAGGCTTATAACAGGCGTTTTTCTACTTTCTACGGTTTTCTCAAAAATGGCTTTAACGCTATTGCTTAAACTCGATATTTTGATGTAAAATTTAATGGGCTTTAATATCACTTTTCATTCTGATTGAAAAAGTCTGATAGGTCTTAAATTGTCTGTAACTCTAAATTGTATGTTTTGTATTGTGTAGGTCACCTGTGGTGTAGTGACCTAGCATAACATCTTTCTATTGCCTAAGGACGCTGGTCAAATCCGGTTGTGTATTTATTTAACCTCACTTTATGCTACTATGGCTAATCGGACGGTACTACAGTGGGAGTCCTAAGTTTTGGCTATCCAGGTTTTATTAGGATAGGGATCTTTAACGAGTACCTAATATCGCACAGGCTCGGGTGGTCAAATCCGGTAACCTAGGAGTTAAAAGTTCTTGGTTATGCCATTCTTCGAGGAGGATGATATATCGTGTCCCTGTGCCTGTGCGATGTCAGGTACTCGTTAAAGATCCCTATCCTAATTAACCTTGATAAGCAAAATTTATGACTTAGCATCGTCCGATTAGCCACAGTATTATATATTGACGTTAGATGAATAAAAAAGTGTATTTTTTGTATTTATTTATTTAACGTCACTTTATGCTACTATGGCTAATCGGACGATGCTACAGTGGGAGTCCTAAATTTTGCCTATCCAGGTTTTATTAGGATAGGGATCTTTAACGAGTACCTGACATCGCACAGGCTCGGGACCACCTTTTAACGTCCCCTCCGAAGGACGGCGTAACTAAGGATTTTTTACTCCCATTAAAAAATCCTAGGACCACCTGCGGGTTTGAACCCGTGACCTTTAGCATAGGAGGCTGTTACGCTAGCCACCCAGCTACAAGTGATCCCTAAAAAAGTGTATAATTACATCATTGTTACAAATTCAATGCATTGTATTTGCTATATATTTTAGTAGTATTATCTTCAATTTTTGGTCGAAATACATAAAGGATTTTGCAGGTCTCTGTTATTTTCCTACGAATGTTTACATATTTAAAGTAAACAGTTACTAATCCTTTATCTTTTTATTATAAACATTAGCTTCCCAATCAATTACTCATTTTTTAGTATACCTCCAAATATGAACATGGAAATACGCGATTTTCGAGTAATATTTTTGTACGAGTTTAAACTCGGCCATTCAGCAGCTAAGGGCGCTAGAAATATTTGCAAGGCGTTTAGGGAAGGGAGTATTGATGAACAGACCATTCGCCGTTGGTTTGCTAAGTTTTCAGCTGGGGATACCGACTTGGAAAACTTGCCCCGAGGAAGACCTTCGTCCGTAATAGACAACGATGTCCTCAAACATACGTACAGTAGAAGGAAACCCTACCAAACAGTTAAAGGACTCTCAGCACAACTAAATACAAGTGCATGCTCATGATACCTCATGATCTTACTGAGCGGCAGCAAGACCCCACGTTTCAAAACATGTGCAAAAATTGAAAGAACTGAGCTACGAAGTTCTTCCGCACCCACCATATTCTCCCGACTTGTCTCCAACAGATTACCGTCTGTTCAGGAATTTAGACAACTTCGCCAAAGGAAAACTTTTTGAAAATGATGATCAAGAGAAAAGTGCGTTTTCAGATTTTGTTTCACTTCAAAGCTCAGAGTTTTTCAGTTCGGGTATAAAAAAGTTGGTGTCACGTTGGGAAAAATGTGTAGAAAAAGAAGGTAAATACTTCGAATAAAATTATATTGTTTTCATATCGTATTTTTAATAAAAATCCTTTACCTTGAGAACGGACATTTCATGTGACACAACCCAATATAAGGCATTTTGAGTTGGGGGGTTGATGACAAACTGGAAAGGTATCTTATCAACTTTTGTGCATGTTTATTTTATAATTTAAATTTGTTTTTGTTATTAAATATATTTATAGCTATAGGACTTATGGTTTTTTTTGTTCTATACTTGTAAAATTTTAAACATCAAAATCGTCACGTATATGTCTATGCGTGTAATTATCTAAAGAAATCACGAGTTATTTTGTTAATAAATATGAGCGCAAAATATCTCTCAGCTATGTTAACGCTTCGAACTAGTTATAAAAAATTAAGTTTTTTGACTTGATGAAAGCATAAGACAGTAATCTGTTATGTGAAGTAGCTATTTGGAAATTGGTTGCTGTGATCAGTGGAACCCCAACTAACGATTAAGAAGAGGAAATATCTTGAAGATAAAGTTGTAATACGACATTGTTTCTAAGTACTATTACACTCGTAACTGTTTAACGTAATAAGGAATGTGGGAGAGAGAAAAAAATTCCAACTGTTATTGGTGGAATTAGAAGTTTAATCAAAATTATATTCCTTGAAACTATAAGCAATTTCATCCATATTTTATTCAATATACCTTTTAACGAGTTATTTAAAAAAAAAAAAAATACATTTTATAAATCTGTGCGGTAATAACTGAAATAAATCCAATCCCTTTAATTAATTCGGATTTCTACTAAGAAGACAATTAGATTCGGGAATAAAAAAAAAACAAAAAAAACGACATATTTATTGATATTTATAACTGTACAAAAAAATACATCAAGTAAATGTGACGAATATAATACAATGACATAATGTACATTATCCACTGGGAGTACTCCAGTAAGTAATCTTAACTAGAAGGTATCGAGACCATCTTCTTTTCAGACATCCGTAGATTATCAGGAATGGAAGACTAAACAGGGTTTGAAACTAGTAGGTTAGAATGGGAATGGAGTTTATCGTGAAAGGGATGGTTTCTGGCCATATGAGTGATATATGGAACTTAAATGTCTTTATGGATGAGTTTATTCGTAACAAAGTAAGGAGAATTGAGGATTTTACGAAGTATTTTATCTTCGTGAGGAATCTGATGGTTTAGTTGAGCCCTAAAGCTCAACATACGTCCATATCGGCCTTTAAAAACATCCTTAATATATGATTATATCAATTGGAACATTCTCTTCTAATTATGTTTATATGTATTTATTTATCAAAACATGTCAAAAATAAATCTTATTACGTTTCGAGGTATCCTATGCCTCATCTTCAGATTTTCAATATTATATTTATTTCCATATTGTATCTCAATATAGGTCATTTAATATTATAATTTATTCACATTAAGTTCATATATATATTAATAGTAATTCTATCAAATTCTAACTTTTCACTATCACATATTAATTTTTCCTGTGCACTTGCAACTATCATGTATACTAAACTTTACAGATTCAATTTAGTATTTCAGTTTAGTATACATGATATTATACAATTATTATTATTTTATTTTCTAAATTAATTAATTATTTTTTAACTTTATTTATATACATACATATAATTTTTTTTTTTAATTTAACCTGATATATGTTTATCTTTTGCTAATGCTGTTACATTTTTTCTTACTAGTGATCATTCTTATTTGATTATTCTTATAGTTAATTGTTTTCAACTATTTGTTGTTATTTGTTTTTTTAGTAAAACAATTGTTCATTATTTAACCTTAAATTAGTTTCTAAAAATGACTGTCTGGCACTGATGACCAAGATGTTTTGTGCCAATAAAATATAACAACCAACCAACCAACAATGTACACTCAATACAAATATGTTTGTTTCAGGATTTCAGTGGACCTTTTTTCATGATAACAGAGTTTTAATCATCCTTTGAATTTACTAATTATCATACAATATTTTGTTTAAGATAGTAGGAAAAGTAACACGAAGAAACCTACACAATATAAATTACAATATTAATTTAAAAGTACATATTTGGTTCTTTTGTGCGTGTAGCGCTTTAGTGATGTTTTGTTTTAATTATCAATTTCTAGTTTTAATGGGTTTTCAGAAGCTGTGGTTTTATCAAAATAGTTTTTGGTTACTGTGTAGATATACTGTTTTAATGTTGAAAGATTTAGTTCAGAGAGCATTTTTGAAATTTTAGTATATCGTGGGTAGTTATTGATGATTCGCATACATACCACATAATATAACATAAAGGTACGTTTGCACATATTTGCATAATTGTTCCCTGTCTTGACCCCCAACTTCCTCCTTCCGTTGCGGACTTCCGATTCCTTTACTATCCGAGCTAAGACTCCCCTCAGTTAAAGGGCTATCCCGGATAGCTCTATGAGTGGAGGGATTTGTTTTTTATATAGAACCCGGAAACTGTTCTATTTGAAACGATTCGAAATTTTTTCTATTCCTTCCAGTATTCTCGATACATAGCAGTAGGTTTCCTATAATAATAATTGCTTAATCCGCAAGAACTGACTGTTGCCAGCTAACAAGCGCTGGTGAAGTCCTAAGCGATGGGCTAATTGATGATTTGAATGCATCTATAAATGTAATATGACATATTCCGATGTGCTCCGGCACTGTTGGTACTATGTTCATATTCATGCGGATGGATATCCTTATTGATATTGATCTCACTATTTTTCGCAGCTCTGAAAATGGCTAAAAACAGTAAATGGTGCGTCATCATAAATTATTTTTTCGTGATTATACTTTTTATATTGCTGTTTAATACGGTATGATAACCAACCATAATAACTGGTAATTCCGATTCATATAAATTCCGTTATCTGTGATATGATGTTAGACTTAGGGGTAGTACTTTGAGTGAACCAAGGAAGAAGGGAGGGCATCAGTAGTGTTGGTTCTGCATTGATTTTTTTTTTTCACCAGCTTGTGAAAGGATTAGCTAGAGGTAGGTTGACTCTTTTTTTTTTTTGTTTTAGTATTCAAGGACTTGACTCTTTGTTTTGGAAATTGTTCAATTATACCTTGATATAATGATGCCATTTACATGAACATTTTTATTAGGAATAATCAAGGATTTCTTCGTTGTTTTTTTAAAATATATTTTCTTGCTCACACACGTTGTTCTCCCTTTCTCTACTTCTTTTTTCCCCCCTTCTTTTCCTCTCCCGTTCCTCTCCAGCTCTCCTAGCCTTGTCAAAGTTTCTGAATTATTCAAGTGTTTGAGGTAATACCCCCGCCTAGAGGCGGCAGAGCGGGTCGGACTCTTCTTATTTCCAGCGAAGGATGGTCGGAAAAGGAAACGCTTCAAGGCTAGCACCCTGGAAGTCCTTGGCCTTCCACTCTAATAGCCTCGCATTGGCGAGATTTTGTCCCGGGCTTCTGGTCTGTCATCATGGCCATCACATCTCTACCGTATTCCTTCACTGAAAACAAACTGGAATTCTAGGAGAAAACGATACTTATAGTAGCCATAAGTGCATCGACTGTTAATTACTATTAATGGTTGGTTCTTAAGTCAATATATCGAGTTGATGCCTCGCCTACGGTACAGCCACAAGGAGAATCATGGTTTTTATTTATTCATTGGCTTAATATACAAAATTGTCTTGAACTATCAGTGTTCTAGGGTAATAATAATAAAAATAAACATTTAATTAATTACAATATAAGGAAAAAATCGAGTTGAAGTATAAGTCTGAGAAAAAAAAATCAGATTATATCTACGGGGAGCCGCGTGGTCTAATGGATAGAGGGGTTCGATCCCGACTGTGGCAGAATATTATTTATTCTATTGAGGATGTATAGTCGACTGTAGAAACCATTATGCGTGGAATAATCAGGAGTCAGTCCTTTCTTCTTTTTTTTTTTTTTTTATATTTTTAATTTTGCCAACGTTTCGGCTCAAGCTTGTGAGCCATCATCAGGGCATTACTGAGCCATGTCCAAGCATAAACAAAAAAGAAACTGAACATGGAAAAAAAGAGACTGAATCCTGATTATTTCACCTATAATATTATTTATTCTGTTAATTCATTCGGGGACGACCCTAGGGTATGGAGACCCTCCTGAGGCAGACCCAGCCTCTATAAAGTGGGTACCCAAATTAATTGAGGAAAAACCTGGCGGCTGACCCTATTAAGGCCAAATCACCTCATTGCACTGCCGTTGGCCTTGAAACAGAACGAATCTCTATATGTACTGAGCCCAAGACCCTCCATGGGTTGTAGTGGTACAGGTTTTTATTTTTTTATTTTTTTTTTTTGTATCTGCGGGAACATTTAATTTAGGGATCATCTATGTTGTAATGGCTAGCATAACAGCCTTCGGTGTATATGCTATCTACCGGTCGCGGTTTCAAATTCACGAGATGACCAGTACATTTTTTAAATTTGAGTTAAAAAAACGTTAACTTTTAATATTGACAATCTCTAGCTCAATATTAAAAAAAAAAAACAGTATATTTAATCTTTTTTATTTTTTTACCCCCGATGATGACCCACAATGGGGGTCGAAACGTTGGCAGAAAATAAATGGTTGAAGCTACTTTTTTGTTTCATCCTCAGACCGCCACCCGGTCTAATTCCTTCTTGTAAAGAAAAAAAAAATTGGTTGTGCCGGTCCTTTGTTGGAAACATGATATGGTGGTCTCGAACCTGTGCTATGTCAGGTACTTGTTAAAGAGATCTATCTGAATCAAACCTTGATTAGTCAAATTTATTATCACAATATCACTATCAAATAAATTTAGACGAGCAACCTAATACTATGCATTTTGAACCATATTACGATTTTCTAAAAAAACGACTTTATCGATTTTTATTAAACTTGCTAATTCGATGACAAATTTAATGGGTTTTAACATGTGTAGGTTTTATTCTGATTTAAATAGCCTAACAGCGATTGAATGACGATATTTTAAATTTCCTTCCTCTAAATATCTAATACTACTATCTGACTGATTTTGTAGTTTCGAAATTAATTAACCATTTTATGTTGTTAACATTGATAAAAAACCAGGTAAATAAACAAAATGAGTTAAAAAGAATTATTACTGAAGGAGAAAAGTAAATTATTCTTCCCCGAAAATGAGAATAGAGGTATAAATGTACAATATACCGTCGGAAAGCTAAATATTTCCAATCTGATATGCAGTGTTGTAGAAGGTGATGGAGGTCGATGAGAAACTGATAAAAACCAAGTGATTGTTGTAAATAATAATTTTTATTGCTTATTATTTAATCTACAAAAAATCTTTACTTTAAAACTCAATGTAATTCTTTGATTTTTCCTCCATCTAACTTCATTTATAAGTACTTGGTATTAACAACGAAGGTTAGTGAAAATTGTGTGTTGGTCCCTCCAATTTTTTTTTCTTAATTATGATTTTTCTCTCTCGTTAATTATTAGTAGGTTCTGGAACTTAGAACTGTCTCTTGATCAACTCGACGAAGGGGATTCTTTGGACTCGCTAAAGTTGCCCCGGTATTCCTACCCCTTGAGTAATTACCGGGAGGGAAGACAACGGGCTGATCTTTGCAGAAGTAGAGGAGGGTGGAGAGGAAGAGTCATTACTAAGATTTGCCAGCCCTTCACCCTCCAACCTTCACCCTTAACTCCTTCGATAACAAGAGTCCTCTGTAATCCTTGTCTCTTATCTGCCACTCTTCTTGTTCATCAGACCGTGTAACCTTCGTCGGGCGAGACACATCACAGTCCTCTGCTCGGGTTTTATAACACGTATTTGTTTACACTCTGTACAGCCTCCTGTATAGCCTCCCTGTATTATATATATGTGCGTGTGTGTATATATACATATACATACATATAAAACCTGTAATCCGCTACTTTGCGCGCGGATATATCATTTTGTTATTTACAGCATGCGGATGCGGACCTCTAGCAACGAATCAGTATCGAATAAATACGAAAAAGTTAGAATAAATGTATACCTGGGGGTGCGAAATTAAAATTAGCAATACATTCAAAAAAGCTAAAATAATATTGTATTTGAGAGCGCGTTCTTTCGACTATGACTATTCGATACTACATAAACGTTTTAAATTATCCACCAGACAGAAACTTATTTAGTAAAACCAATATGGACTTACGCTTAAGACACACATACGAAAAATACAAACCTACAAACCTCTTTCAATCGCAATTTTTAAGACTGACAACGAACAACCGCATTCGATCGACTAACAAACGATTTCAAGACAAACTAAATGGACACATAAACAAATTTGTGCAAAACATGGCTACAACTGACATTCTCAGATTTTAGCACATTTGTTTATTGTAATTTTTTACAGGTGTGAATAAAATTCTGAGTGACAAAAAAAATAATAATAAAAAAATGGAATGAAAAACGATAAAATTCTGGATTCCCTTGTTTCATTTTTAAAGAAACGATTAATTTATATCAATATGCTTTATATTTGGGTGTCACCTGTGATATAATGGCTACTATAACAGCGATCTACGTCTAAGGTTGCGGGTTTAAACCTGGCAGATGGCTCCTGGATTAGAATTATAATCCCGATCCTGTGAGAGATGTCAGGTACTCGCTAATGATCCCTATTCTACTTAAACTTGGATAGGCAAATTTTAGGACTCCTTCTGTAGCATCGTCGGGATTAGCCACATGATCATTAAGTGACGTTAAATGAATGAATGAAAAAATCATATGTAGTGGCCATAATTCAGCATTAAGAGCGTTTTGAACATGACTGTCCTGATTGCCAGTTTTCCTTGAATATAAAATGATGGTGTTGCTGGTTCCTCTTTCTTAGCATTTTTGATTAATTTGAAACAATCTTTGTTTCTTTATAAAATTGTGTTATATTATTTAAGTATTGTATCGTATCATACTTTGTACTGTTACTGTTTGTTATTGTACTTTTATTGAATTGCCGCAGGTGAACTCCTTTCCCACACACGGGCTCGCCTTAGTGGGATAGTGACTTCTACTTGCACTGTAATATGTCTGTTTTGATTCAAATAAAGAAGTTAAAAAAAAAAAAAAAAAAATACATACAAATCAATTACCTTCATAGCTATTTATAATATGATGAAATATAATACCATAAAATAATTATTAGAGAATAAGAAATTATTATGTAATTATTTGCACAACTTTATTTTTATCATACTATGCTACAGTAGTTAGATAATGAAGTACTGTCACGATAAGGACTCATCATTCACTGACTTTCAAGCCGCTATCATCGTGTTGCTCAACCTAAAGGCTACGAAAGAAAAAGAAGAAGTATAAGAGGAGTAAAAAGTAGAAGTAATAAGACGTGACAATTGTTTTGATGGTCGGCCTTGCGTTTCTTTCCCATCGCTTGGAGGCCTCCATGCCGCTTACTCAGAACCGAATTATCTCGGAAACCACTTACTTGGAACTGGCTATCGCCCCTCTCATCGTCTTGTTTTGATCTCCTTGTAGTTCGGATTTTTTGAAGTTTTTCTGCGCCATCTTTCAACGCACAAAATGGTGGTTTAGCCATTATACCTTCAGATTTGCCAAGCCTAATATTAATAATTTGAATTTTATTATTTTTTTTAATTTTACGCACCTAACCATGAAATACTAGTGGATAACGCACGAGTCTCCTGTTCTCCGGGTCCTGGGTTCGAATCCTGGCTGTGGCAGAATATTTTTTATTCTGTTAATTCAGTCGGGGGCGACCCTAGGGTATGGAGACCCTCCTGGGGCACAGAAGGCCTATAAAATTGGTACTCGAAATTTGGGGGAAAAGCTGGCGTCTGAGCGTGATCAACGCCTAAACACCTCATTGCACGGCCGTTGTCCTACAAAAGTACGAATCTATTGAGCATAAGACCTTCATGGTGTAGTGCTACAAGTATATAGTATGCATGAAATACACATAAGGTTAAGTATTGCTATCATGAAAAGTTTTCACCGGAAATACATGTTTTAGTTCCTCTGATTCCGAATGACCAACTCCTGTATAAGGGTCTGGGTGTGTGTGTGTAGCTGTAAGTCTAGCTTAAAAACGAGAAGACGTACGAAATCACTATTTCATATTTACGAAAAATCCCTATACTATGGCTCAAACGATTTTGATTAAACTCGCCATATCGAAGTTTAATTAGCTTTCATATCATGTAGGTTTTATATTGAGGATGTATAGTCGACTGTAGAAATTATTGTAGATGGAAATAATCAGGAGTCAGTCTTTTTTTATTTAATATTTTAAGTTTGCCGACGTTTCGGTTATTAACAGATTAAGCATGATCAGATGCTTGGACATGGCTGAGTAGAAACCCTGATGATGGCTCACAAGCTTAAGCCGAAACGTCGGCAAAAATAAAATATTAAATAAAAAAAGACTGACTTCCGATTATTTCCACCTACATGTAGGTTTTATTGTGTTCGAAATAGTCCTACAGGGATTAAATGATATATTTTAAACGCTGTTTCCTTTAAAGTTCCTATAATTTTGTAGATTAGATAAAAATTAAGCATATCATATTATTAGCATGAATAAAAAACGGCTAAAGATACAAGTAAGACGAATATGATAACTAACTGAAGAAGAAATTAGCAAACATTTTTTTTTCTTTTTTTTATCAACCTAACATCATAATGGTAATATGGATGTGTGATATACTGATAGCAAGCTGAAGATTTTAGAAAAAATGTTATGTTCAAGGCAAAGTTATGTGAGGTAATTAAAAGTGATAAAAATCGGATAAAACTTTGTGATTATGTTTAATAATTATTTTTACCGTTAGATTATTTGATAATCATAATCCATCTTTGTCTACCGCTCATGTAGTCTAAAGTCGCATATAAACTGAGTGTATTATTATATTTTATTATTATTATAATTATTCGGTTAGACCATTTGGAGATCACGATGGTAGACTAATTTGAAGCATATTTCAATTTCTTATTCGTTATTTCCTACCCAAGAAACCTCCATCTGTCTAGAAAACCGCTGTTTTCGTTCTTCCGTCTACATGGTTCCCGTTCTTACCCTCTTGTGTATGACTTGGAAACAACCCTTCCCATGACTTTTTCTCCAAATATTTTTCTGTTCGTTATTTCTTCAATTCTGATTCCAGCTCGTTCAAGATCTTGTTTTACTTCCTTGATCCAGGTTATAGCGGTTTTCATTTCAAACAGTTTGTGGAATATATAAAATATATGTTATAATAAATTAATGTATACGAACTTAAAACTTAAATGTTTACGCAAGAAACTATGAACAATTAGTCCAGTATACATTGTCGTATCTGTGTAACAAGCAACCCGGTTTTAATTTTGGCGTAGAATTTTAAAAAACATTTCTTTTTTAAAAGAAGTAACTTAAGTTTCGTGCCCGACCAGAATTTTAAAATCTTGTTAAAGAAAGTTTCTCAATGTTACCTCGTACAATTACCTCGTGAGTTCCCACCATTCCTTCAAATTACTGTCATCAAGCTGATTCCTAGCCCCATTACAATCGTTCACTTGTGCCAAATGCTCTAAGCGGTTCTTCGGAGCCGTTTCGTTTCAATTGAAACAGAAAACTGCCGTGTCATTATTTGCTTGAGTGATATCCTTCCACTTCGTAGAGTTTTAAATCTCGCCTCATTGTTTTGCCAATCCCAGGCTTATTATCCCTTGTTAAGCGTGATGTTTAATGTTGTTTTATTCTGTCAACAAACTTGTTGAGTTATTCCCTCATGTGTAAATATAGACAGATCGTTCTGAAGGGGGAATCCAGACGGGCGCCAAATTTCTCTGTTTTTTTTTCTTTTTTTTTTTTTTTTCCTCTTGTCTCATTCTGTCTTATGTGGGGCGATAAAATGTTCTATTTCCGCTCCGTTTCAACCTTCCTACGTTTCCTCTAGTGTTGTCATTGTTTATGCCTTTATTTATTCCTTGTTACTTTATTTGTTTTTAATAAATCAACTCACTTTTAAAAAAAAGAAAAGTTTATTCAAAATAAATACAATCTGCAACACTCTTGAGGAATCTGTATTAAAGCTGTAATAAAGGAATATGTAGGAAGTGAACAGACAAAATAAATAAATGAAAATAAGAATAAAGATTTTTTTTTATTTATTGAATTTTACAACTGTTATTACATAAATACAATAAGTAAAAGTGATGAATTATAATTAAAGGCGTAAAAGGCTTGTGAAGAAACTACCCAGCGGTAGTACTTCGATGTTAATTTAAGTAAGTAGATCCCGAGGCCATCTTCATTTCAATCGCCTCGGAGGGTTGTCAGGAATATGTGAGGTTGATAGGTTGCGGACAAGAGGGTTTATATGGGCTGGGAGTTTGGAATTAAAAGTGGTATATCTGGTACGAGAAAGGTCTGCAACAAATGGGATATTAAGGTCGTTATGGATGATTTTATTTGTGACGAAATAAGGAGCATTTAGGATGTTGGATTGTAAGGATTGGATGCGAGAGGAATTAGATGGCATAGTAGAGCCCCAAAGCTCGATTCCATATGTCTAGATGGGTCTGTTGACAGTAATATAAATGAGCTTTTTGTAGTGAATAGGAAGTTTTGATCGTTTGTCCAGTAAGTGTTGAAGTAATCGGTATCTACGGGCAGTTTCTTGTAGTTTTAGTCTCGTGTGAGGGTTACGTTTTGTCAAGATGGATTCCTAGGTATCGGATTTGTTCAACAGGTATGAGTGGCGTATTATTAAAGGATACGGTAGGGCAGGAGGTCATCGGTTTTCGACGAAGGGTAAAAATAGTAAAGACAAAGAAATAAAATAAAAAAATGATTATGACTGTCTTTTTTGTTGGTATTTATTGAAATATTTATTGTATTATTGAATGCAACAAGTAAATTTGAGGTCTAAATTTCATAAAATAAATACAAATACGCTTATAGACAAATTTCCAATTAGCAGCAATTCGCCCGCTACCATCTTCTTTACAGACACCTCGGAGGATTATGAGGAATCGAAGAAGATGCTAGGATAGAAACTAGGGGGTTTGAGCGGGAATGGAGTTTTTTTATGAAACGAATGGCACCTGTTACGGGTCAAATCTGCGACTTAGGGAACATTGAGGTCATTAACGATGAGCTAACGTAGTAAGGACCATTTACAATTTTACGAAGGATTTTGGATTGTGAGGACACAAGTGAAATTCAGTAGTTTAGTAGAGCCCCAAGCTTCATCCTAAACGTCTAAATTGGTCTATGATAGATATTCACGTAGGTGAGTGTTTTGTAGTTTTTGCTGTTTGTCTATTAAGTGTTGAAGTAATCGAAAACGGCGAGCTGTTTCTTGTCGTTTTAGTCTTCTTTGAGGATTCCAAGTTAGACGTATGCCAAGATGGAATCCTAGGTATCGGATCTGTTCCACAATAACTAGTTAAGTGTTATTTGTTTATTTATTTAACGTCCCTTTCTGCTGCTGTGGCTAATCGGACGATGCTACAGTGGGAGTCCTAAATTTTGCCTATCCAGGTTTTATTAGGATAGGGATCTTTAACGAGTACCTGCCATCGCACAGGCTCGGGACCACCTTTTAACGTCCCCTCCGAAGGACGGCATAACTAAGGATTTTTAAAAACTCCCATTAAAAAATCCTAGGGCTTCCTGCGGGTTTGAACCCGGGGCCTTTGGCATAGGAGGATGTTGTGCTAACCACCCTGCTACAGGTAACCCTGTTAAGTGTTATTAAAGGATTCTGTAGGGCAGGAAGTCGTAGGTTTACGATGGAGGGTAACGGTTATTTCGTAAGATATTCCTAATCAATCATTAGTAGTAGTGTAGTAAACAAGCATAAGTGGATGTCAAGTTATAATCTAAGGAGATCCCAGCGCCTCTCATTCACCTGCGTCACTGGTCTTGTCCAGTGGAGGTTGAGAGAGGGCACTAGAGCCTCATATTCTCAGGAATCCAATGACATAAATATAAGAGATTTCTCGACCACTGCCGCTTCGATCTACGAGGAGAGTTAGAGAGGGATTGGGAAGATGATTAAGCTTCTGGTGGAAGATAGAGTATTTGGATGGGATTACATCAAGGACAGCCGGGATATTAGATCATGGGGTTAGGTTTTGTTCGTGACATAATATGGGACATTGACTATTGTTCCTATTGACTTCAGACCGAAAGGACTGGATCCCTACGTTCGATGTGCGAAAATTTAGTTGTCCCTCACAGTTCAAGTCCCTTTGTTCAATGGGTTTAAGAATAGTCTCTAAAATTTATAGTCAGTCTATAGCTATTATTGTAGTTATAAAATTGTTTAATTACAGGGGATATGTTTAGGCCCAATGAGAAAAAAAGAAAATTCGTGAGTTGAGCTATAATGTTGAACTTTTCTTTTCTCAAGTTTTTATTGCTCTCATCAATAAGAGCACTGATTTGATGGCTTTGGCTGACAGTTTCCTTGGATTTATTGTTTCCATGTGGCGTAATTCATTCCATGTGGCATAATTGTCCGGGAGCGTTGACTCCATTCACTCCCAAGTTTCTTCTCGAGTCATTATTCCCTGGAATTATGAGCGATGACTTTCACAAATACCTTTGCGGCTCATTGTCTAAGACTCTGAATGTTCTGTGATTTGTTTAATAGTCTCCCGTTATTCAGCTTATTTATTATTATTATTTTTCATTTTATTATTATTTTTCTTATGTTGCCCGCCATCCTTTCTCTTTTATGTTGCGTTCCACTGGATAAAAATAGGCTGGTATTAAAAGAAATAATGAACCACCTTAGTAATCTTTCGCCTCTCGGAATCCGCGCTTTGGAATTTAGATTGTATTTTACATATCGAACTTTTAAAAAAATTGTTTTCGTTTTCACATTAATAAGATTAATTCTTAGTAGAGATTATATCAGTTTTCTTCCCATGGATATACTGAGAGTCAACTTTTTTTTAAACGTTATATTTTTATATTACATTTGTCGCTATGATTTTGGTTTGGACGAAAAAAAAGTTATTCTATGTACTAATGTACTAAATGTATATTGATGATTAAAAATAAATTTTGTTTGTAGATTATTTCTTTCTATCTATACTTCATCAATCCGTTTGTCCTTACGCAAACTCACTTGCTCCCTGACTGAGAAATGTGGTAGATTACAGATAAAAAAATCTAAGATCTATTGATTTTCCTGATCAAGAGAAACTACTAAACCTTTTATTTTATTTTTTTTATTATTATTATTTTTTTTTTTTAAAGAGCTCTTTAAACCATTATGATTTTTTAAATTTCCACTCTTGTTAATTTTTCTGGAAAACCATCAGTAAAATTAAGCAATTATTGTACCTTCTGGGTATAAATTCTTTGATCGTTTCAATGCGATGTTATAGTTTTAAATTTACTCTCTTAGCCGTTTCTCCTTTTTTTTTCCGCTTTATTATATATATAATTATATTATATTATATATATATATATATATATATATATATATATATATATATATATATATTTATAACGAGTAAAGCATAGGAAGGTATTCTCGTAGCAATTATCCAATTTCTAGGCTAAATACAGAGTTTGGTGAAATGGTTTGTGTCCGAATGTGGTCGTTTAATCTGTATACAAAAAATGTTGTTTTGTTTTTTTTCAAAGGCAGCTTTTTACAATTTTTAACAACCTCGTAAGCATACAAATAATAATATTTGTATTTTCGTTTAATTTTTTTTTTTTTTTTTTTAAGCAAGCATCTAGTGCTAGCTTGTAAATCGCTAATTATTTACTATTAAATTAGCTTTTCTCTTGCGTTATAGACGATTAGGACTTATCTTAGTGTTATGTAAATTTCGTTTGAGGAAGGAATGGTGTATGTAGTAAGAGTTACGAATGACAGTTTACCAAGTCTGTCATTGTCCCAAGAAATTGTTACATAATTTGATTTACCTTCGATTTAAAAGTTAATAATAAAATAGTTTCAATATAGCCTCTTGTGCCAAACAGCATTCTTATACAACATCTCAACATCAGTTAAAAAATAATAAAAACATAGATAAATAATGATTTTAATGCAGTTTTGTGTGATAGTAATGAGTGTTTTTGTTATTAGTGATTAAAATAAATTAGAATTTATTATGTTTTAAAGTTATATTCGTTTATTTGTAAACAATTCTTTTAAGAAGTATAAAACTTATTGCTGACTCTTGTGTTCATATACAATATTTTTATTTAAATATTTTAATTTTTCTTATATTTAAATAATATAATAAAATGTCAACACTTGAGGGCTGGTTTATTTCGTCTGGAGATCACCGATATTGGTTGAATGTTTGGTTTAAATATAGAATATTTTAGGCTTCTTTTTTCTTTCCTGTTCTACTGCTTTTAACTTTTTTGGTCCTCCAGGCTGGATTAGATAAAAAAACGAACAAAAAAACTAACCGAATTCATATGTTTCTATTTTAAAGCAGTATGATATATTAATATAGTCATGTATAATAATATTATTTATAAAGAATCAGGTTGTGATTATTCTGAATTGTTTAAAAAAATATGTTACTAAGTTACCTCATCTTGTTTTGGAATGCTCTTTTTTATTTCCCTTCCTTTCCTTAGGAGTTGAGAATAATTTATAGTTTAGACCTATTTTTTAAATTAATTAAACTACGTTATAGAAAGAACTAATTACATTACAATTTATTGAATTGAATTTTTTATCGTAATATTTTATATGTTAACATTTTTTAATTAAGTTTACACCTATTATTTATTACTAATTTATTTTTATTTTGTTTCAGGTATGTTGAAATAGAACTATGATCTGTGAGTAAAGAAGTCAGTTTTTCTTTCTAAATATTCTAATTTTTTTTTATTGGTTATCAGCATCGTAAATAGAGTAAAGTCTAATTTTAAAGTTTTGAGTAAAGTAAAGTTTAATGTAAATAGAGTATGAATGGCCTGTAAAAAGAAGTTGTCGTCGGTGAAACATCATCGATTTTGTTATAAAGAAGGTCATAGGGTCATATTCTTTTTAGATGCTTGGAGCAATTACTTGTATAATGTGAGATCCGTAATATTTTTAACCTACCTTTATGAAATTATACTGTGGTCAACGTGTTTAATCTGTTTTAAAATACTTGAAATGACTTAAAATTTATAAATTAAAAAACAAAACAAAGAATAATAATTTAATTTAATATATATTTCATTCCTAAAGTTTATACAATGAAGTTTATTAGTTTAAAAGTTTATTCGAAAAGATATTATCTTTTTACTGTAACAGTCATATCATGTATTAATTATTTTAATATTCTGTTTGTTTTTTTACAATGCCAGGGCAAGCAAATGAGAACAATAAATTCTCAAATCGTGACATTGTTATATGTATTGTATTGTATTTATTCTCATTGTTTAATTTTTATTGCTATTAGGAAGCAAATAGGAATAATACCGAGTCTTTAATTCAAGTTCAGTCTATTTTCTCAGAAGGAATAATCGCTATAATAAAATTACATATATATAATATATTATGTACATATATATATATATATATATATATATGTACCATATATATATATATATATATATATATATATTAATATTTATATTATGTTTATTTATTTATTTATATTTATGTGTGTGTGTGTATTAAAAATAATTTTCTGTTCTATATCGAATTAATACAAATATATAACTACATTCTAATAATAATTAATTATATTAAATTAAATAAATTATCAATATTAATAATTAATTAATTCTATTTTTGTTATAATTATTGTGTTTGTAGACGTTGATGCCCATAGCTGTTTTACATCCCTTAACACTATTAATGTAGCCTTTTTATGTCAAATTAACAATTAGTAATTTTTTTAATCAAATTCATAATTTTTTTAAATTAAATTTCACAATTTCTTGAACCCATTTTATACAGTTAGTTTAAGGAGATTTTCTTATCAGGAAATATTTTGTATTAAATCATGTCGTTGTTTATTCACTTAACGTTACTTTTTTACTTCGCATTTAACGTTGTTCATTCGTTTCAATGTTACTGTGGCTAATCCGACGGTGCTACAACAGAAACATTAAGTAATGTTAAATTAATTAACAACATGATTTGATTTAAAATATTTAGTTTTTTATTAGAAAACCTTATGAAACTAACTGTATAAAATGGGTTCAAGAAATTATGTAATTGATTAGAAAAAGTTCTTATGAATTTGATTGAAAAAGAAACTATGAATTTGGTTGAAAAAAAGCTATAAATTTGATTGAAAAAAAAGCTTACGTTATCATATAATACGTAATAATCACATAATACGTTATCGTATTATATTATTGTTTAAGTTTAAAAAAAAAAATTTGTTTTAATGATACAATCAGCGTAGAGTATAAATAAACGATTGGATTATAAATATGTCGAAATAGTGAAGGATTAAAAAATTCCTTCATTCGATTTTATTACTGAGCGTCTTAGTTGGTCTGTTGATGATGAAGTAATTAATTTTATGGGCATGAAAGTCATTTATAAATGTTGTAACGCGTTATTTATATTTCTGGCTCATTCATTATTGTTGTAATAATAATAATAGTAATATGACGTAACGCCAGACATCTTGATGCTCACATTACCCAACGCGCGCTTACATCACCCAGAACCTGGACGGATTAAATTTTAAGTCTATAAAGTTATTTCAATTACTAGGAAATAAAAGTGAAGGAGTGATTTATAAGGCTCAATTTACATTAGAGCGTGTCTAATGGTTAATTAACAATTAAAGAGTAATGCTGTAGTTAGCCGCTTGAGCTTGGATTGCGTAAGAGAGTTGGCATATAGAGGTGCATTCGATGCCGTTTGGTGGCCTGTAAATCTTGTCCCGAGTGTAGGCTGTACTACTCTCTTAATGTTACGTAATATCTTCGGCGCGAGCTTTCTGATCCCATCCAGCGGTTTGTCTTTTCTTTTTTTTTCTTTCTTTCTCTGTCCCATTAATCAAAACAGGTTCCCGTCTTGAATATTTCGTTGGAAGCGTTTTCTCAATCACAGAAATACTAATAGAGTTAATTCCTCCTCAATTAAACTATAACTGCACTAATATACTTCTTTTTTTTTTTTAGTTTTTGGTTTATTATTTTCAATAATGAAACTTTGTAATCGTTCCAGAAAAAAAATAATATGAACCTCATTCCCTCATAATTTTGAGGTCTTACGTTTTAAGATAGGCTGAATAAAAAAATCGTCTCTTCTCCGTTCGTGGCTTTTGTCTAAATATCGTCTAGTTGTACATTGCTCAGATCAAAATTTCTTTTTAGTTGTGATGAAAACAGTTTTTAAGAAACCTTTATTAAAATTACGAGATTATTTATATTTTTAGAGTTATTACCAGACATAAAACTTAAATAATTTAATGGCTTATTTTTATTTAATATCTCTGGTTCTATTGAAGGTAGACAAATAATTTTCAGTGTCAAAATTACTCAATTTTAAAGCCATTAAAATACTTTAATGTTTATACTTGGTAATAATCCCAAAAATATAAATAATCTCGATTTCCCAAAATCTGTGCTCAGACAATCATAGTCTTTTTAGAAGAGAGGAATACAGTTTTTATAAAAGTTTATTAAATTTTAATTTAAGAATTAATTTTGTTGATTCTATAAAAATAACTATATCATCTTGTTACCACTGATGGAAAACAGGTAAATATGTAAGTTTTGCGAATTTAAAAAACAACTAAAGGAGAAAACTAAAAAAAAAAAGGTTAATGCAATTTTTTTGTTTTTGAACATAAGTGCAGTAAGATACATGTATGATATGCCGTTGGAAAGCTAAAGATTTTAGAAAAAATATTATCTTATACTCAAGCTTTTAAAAGTTAATAGGGGAGTGATGAAAATAAAATAAAACTGATTATACTAATATCGATTTTTTAATAAACACATGTTTCTATACAAATTCCATTTAATTAATTATTTAATGGTTTCACTCATTTTTATCTCTTAGTGTATTTGAAAATTCTTTAATCGATTTGAAAAACGGAGGTAAGTTAATGTCGTGTGTTGCCCGCACCAAATTTGTATCTCTTACTGCACTTGAAAATTCTTTAATAGATTTTAAAAGCATGGTAAGTGAAAGTTGTGTTGCCCGCACCACATTTTTTTAATTTCAGTACATAACATGATTTTGTTTATCCGTTGACTATACTGTAGGGCGTGATGTGATGCTAATCCCGCACAACACTGATGCCCTGCGTCCTCAGGGGGCTGCAGGGCACGTGTACTGTTTTTTTAGCACACACACTTTATATATATATATATATATATATATATATATATATTATATATATATATATATATATATATATATATATATTATATATATACATATTTATTTATTTTTAAACATAAAGGCTTTTCAACTACTAGGGTTATTTTAGCTCTACATTAATAATATAAATACAATCAATCGTTTAAGTATAATACAAACAAAGTTTAGATAAATTAAAACGACGAATAAAAATATTAAAAACCAAAAACGTTAATATAATTTTTTTTTTTTTTTTAATTTAGTAAACAATTGATGTGTCTTTTAGATAATTCAGTTTTGAAGCCTGAGTGTGCCCCAGGAGGGTCTCCATACTTCAAGGACCTTCCAGGGCTAAAATAACGGAATCAATATTCGTACAGCGTCGAGTGATTTTTCCACTAGAATTCGCCGCTTTCTAATTAAAAATATAATTTATCACTACCCCATGTATCGTAAATCCGAATAATTAAAATCAAGTAGTAAATATGACGTAATAAAATACTCACTTGATAGTGTTTAAGTTTTGAACATTTGGAAGATGCAACAATACTTCCTCTTCGATTCCTGATAATCCTCCGAATAATACGAAAAGAAGATGTTATGATGACGATGTGTAACATTAACACTAGAATTATTTTTTTTTTTAACATTTGAATTTGTTTACATAAATTACGTGTACACAATTACGTGTACCTTTGTTCATATATATTTTAATCATTTCATAAATAATAATATGGTATCATATTAACCCCTGGAATAATGTTCTAAAGCGGATATGAAGAAACAAAATGGGAATTTAATTAAACTTCAGATATACATATTCTTCGCTGTGATGTTAGTTAGAATCCATACCACTAACACGAGGAAGGAAAGAGTACAAATATTTTGTATACCTTGCTTGTTTTTATACTTTTTTTTTTTCTTAACCCCAATTTAGTTGCATGTTTTGCTAAAATATTTTCTGAATAATTTCCTTTTACTGTATCTAGATACATTTTAAGGATATTTATGTTAGAGATTATGTTATTGTGCTATCACTGATTTGCTATTCCTCTTGGTGATGGGGATCACTTCAATCTTGACACTTCCAGACTTAGGCTAATCTTAAACTCTAGCTTACACTATGTTTCCACCTCTGAGTAGCTGGCGGAATCTTAAGCCTACTAAAAACCGGGTTTGGAAGAACTTCTAAGGAATTATAAAAGTTATGTCTTCTTTTATCTAGGAATTCACTCACTTTAGGAATATTAAGTAGTAAATGAAGCCTTTCGGCCTTTTCTTTTTCAAATAAAGTTCTTCTTGCTATCTTCTTTGAAACGCCATTTTGGAATTGCTGAAGTTTCTTTTTTGTGTTATCTGAAGAATGGATTAGTAATGGTGCTCCGTATAATAGTGAAGGTCTGATCACACTTTTGTATATCAGTAGTTTCAGTCTAAAACTTAATTTAGGAGTTTTTAAGAGATGGTTAAATTTATAGGTTTTTTGTCTAACTTTTGATAATTTCGAAATGATATGGTTGTTAAATTTAAAATGCCTATCAAGTTTCATACCCAAGTATACGATGTTTCTGGATATCTTGAAGTGTGAATTTTCTATTTGAAATTTAGTCGGCAGTTTTTTCTTATTTTTTTGGAAAGAAAATATAATGCAGTCAGTTTTAGATGGGTTTATTTGGATATATAGTTGGTTCTTTATAATCTCACCTTTGTTTAGATATAATTTTTATTCAAACTGTTTTCTTTTAAATCGTTCAACGAGAAGATTTAATGTGATATTATTTCTTCTCACAAACTTTTTCATTATATTGAAGACAGTACTGTTCTCAAATGTTTAGACATTAATATTCCTCATTATTGAAACAAAAAAAAAAAAAAAAATCAAACTACCCATGGTGTTCGTTGACACGTATTTACTTTTATCCATTTATCTTCTCATGCCCATCTGTTTGATATTTCCCGTTTTGAAAGCTCACGCCTACGTCGTCGGTAGAGGTTATAAGTGTCACAAGGTGCAAGGTGTGTGTCAGTTGTGATATACGAGACTAGAACCTGGGACAGACAACGCCTACGCGGAGCGTCCCGTTATTCTTGTTTGTAATACAATGGTCGCCTTTGGAGGCTTCTACTGCCCGATTGATTTCTATCTTGTTCCTATTCTATTCTCCGTAAGCGCCGCATTTATTTAAAAAACTTATGATTCTGAATTAAGTATGTTAATTTACTTTAGTAACTGTAACCCAAGACTCGAATATTTAATTCTGTGGTCATTTACATAAGTTTACTAGCTGATCCGGCCATATAAATTATTTCCAGTGAATATTTTGGTTGTTAGATGAAAAATAACGAATGTATTGGAGGTGTATGGGGATAGCATGTTTGACAGAAAGAGGAATGAAGCTGTAGACGATGATCGCCGAAAAAGGAAAAAAAAAACTACAACTAATCATTCTTTTTCTCAATTCAGTGTATTTCTTTAAAGTAACTCACATATTTATTGTTTGATTTTTTAATAGTTTAAAATTGTAATGTATTTTATTTACTATTTTAATTTTTTTGTTCTATAATCTTTTTTAAAGAAGTAAAAAGTCCTTAGTTATGCTGTCCTTTGGAAGGGACGTAAAATAGTGGTCCCGAACCTGTGTGATGTCAGGAACTCGTTTATGATCCCAACCTTGATTAAACCTTGGCAGGAAAAATTAAGGATTCACACTCTAGCACATATGAATACCCAGTATACCATAAAGTTACTTTTAATGAATTAAAAAATCAGTTTTAACTCTTATGTATATTTAATCGCTTTATATGGTTAATATTGGTTTGCGATTTATATATGAATTTTTCTTATATGCGGGTTAAGTTTTTCTCCTAGAAATATAAATCTGATAGTCCTATGACTTTTCCAAAGGAGTAAAAAGTCCGGGGGGGCTTAAAATAGTCGTCCCGAACATGTACGTTGTCAGGTGTCAGGCAGTGATCCCAATCTTAACTAAAGCTAGTTAAACAAGTCGGTTTTAGCTTCTATGTATATTTGATCGCTTTATATCGTTAACATTGGTTTTACAATATACATATGAATTTTTTCTATACGCGGGTGAAGTTTTTCAACTTATAAATAAAACTGCATTTTAGATTCTACTAATAGCATAATAGCAGCTTCAATGGGTAAAAAAAATTGAATATATTTTCATGGAAACGATGATGATGTACTATGATTGTCTTTCAAAAGAGTATTTAGTATGTGGTAGTGTAGTACTTTTTAATTTTTAGGAGATCTGTTTTGGGATTATGACCTAGCCCTTTTCTACCAAACGTTTATTTATTTTTTTCAAAATATAGACTTGAAAAACTTCCATAACCCAGCCATGTTGCACATCTACACGATACGGGAGAGAGAGCCTTCATTAATATTTAAACTCTATAGGTATCGTTATTTTTGTTACTTTTCGATGACCACATTATTGAGTAAATATAAACTTGCTTTTATAAATATATATACTAACTTTATGATTTTATATATGAGGAAGATAGTTATGGGTGCGGTCATTATATAGAAACACACGTTAAAACAAGTGCTATTTTAATTATGTGCCGATGTTTCGCCCTACATTGTGGGCCTTCTTCAGGGCTAAAAGAAACAAGATAACAACCAATGTAATTATAGACTTAATAATGCGTTAGGTATATAATAATAATGTGATGACAGTAATAAAATATGGGAATAAACATAAAATTAAATGTAAAATGATAATAAGAGTTATTAAGTATGGAAATAAACAAAATTAAGATGGTAGTTATAAAGTATGGATGACAGTTATAAAAATAATTGATAAGATGATAGTTATACAGTATGGAAGTAAACAGAATTGAGATGATAATAAGGTTAAAATGAAAAAATGTTAAAAGAACAATATGTGAACATTTAAAATGTTTAAATATTGGGTTGATGCAAAATTAATGCAGGTTTTTAGTAGGTATTGTAAATACGCCATATCTTTACTTTAACCATATATATTTAATCAAAATAATTTCCATCTGAATCAATGCACTTTTGCCAACGTTCAACAAGCTTTCTTATTCCACCAGAATAAAAATCCGAATCCCTGGACTCAATGAAATCACGAAAAGAATTTTCAATGTCGTCCTGGTTTTGAAAATTTTTCTCCCTCAAAAAGTTGTCCAGATGCCTGAAAAAGTGGAAGTCTGTAGGAGAGAGGACAGGTGAATAAGGCGGATGTTGGAGAACTTCGTAGCCCAACTCGTGCAGTCGTCGAAGCGTCGGTTGTGCAACGTGTGGTCTGGCGTTATCGTGGAGCAGGATCGGCCCCTTCCGATTCATCAATGCTGGGCAAAGACGTTGCAATTTTTGAGTTCCGAGTTCCCGCCGCCATTTCTCGTGTGGTTTTGGTTGGGTCTTCTTCCACTTTTGACCTCAGCTGGTCGTTGTCCAGAGCAAGATGACGGCCCCGACCTTCCTTGTCTTCGAGGTCGAAATCTCCTCTGCGAAACTTCTGGAACCAACGCTGCACCGTGCACTCATTAATAGCCCCCTGACCCCACACTTCATTAATATTACGAGCCGTTTGCGCAGCGCTGCGCCCTAATTTAAATTCGTAAAAATAAATTTGACGAAAATCGCACTTTGACATTTTCGATTCAAGACCTTTGAACACACTGAACAAAACGATTTTACTAAACAAATGCATGGTGAAAGAGAGGGTATTAGATAAGGTTTGTTTTGGTATAATAATGATCAATGTTAGGATTAGCTTTGTTTACACAATTGGAATTAAGATATTGCAATAGAGGAAACCTGCATTAATTTTGCATCAACCCAATATGAACAATTTTGAAGTGATATTTGACGGTTATGTATTAAAAACATAGTAAAGAACACAGGTAGTATATAAAAAGAACATAGTCATTAGAAACGAGGAACGATATGAATGAAAACAAATTAAATTAATTGTTTTAATTTAAACGTTAAATTTTTTTTGTTTATTTATTTATAGTAATTTACAACTCTACTAAAGAATACAATAAGTAAATATGTAGAATGAATATAAAAAGTCATGAAAATGTCTTGAGAAAGAACCACCCAGTGGTAGCACTTCACTAACTATTTTAATACAGTAGGTCTCGAGGCCACCTTCTTTTCATTCGACCTAGAGGTTTATCAGGGATATTTGAGGAAGATAAATTACGGAAAAGTGGGTTTGTATGGGCAGGGAGTTTAGAATGGAAAGAGGAGTATCTATCATGGGCTATGTCTGCAACAAATGGGATGATTAGGTCATTATGGAGGAGTTGATTTGTGACAAAATAAGGAGCATTCAGGATTTTGCGAAGAATTTTGGATTGTAAGGACTGGATACGGGAGGAATTAGATGGTTTCGAGCCCCAAAGCTCGATTCCATTATGTCCAAACAGGTCTAATAATTGTGATGTAGATGAGTCTTTTGTAACGTACTGGAAGTTTTAAACGTTTGTCTAGTAAGTGTTGTAGTAATCGATATCTTCGAGCAGTTTCTTGTCGTTTCAGTCTTGTGTGAGGAACGTTAAAATTTAAATTTAATTTAAAAGTTAAACACATCAGCTGCGAAGCTGACTTAAAATGGTCGCAAAACTGAAAATTCTAGTCTGAAAAATGATTTAATTATACATGTAATAGGAAATAAGAGGTAAAAAAAAAAAGAATCATAAAAAATAATATGTTGGGTGCATGGTCAGGACGATTTTTAATGCTTGCAATAAATGAAGAAGTTTTCATGCTTTTGCTTGTAATACAAATTAGTCAGTTGCCCTTACTCATTTCACATTAATTAATACATATAACGCATGTCGGAGTGCGTTCAACCGGATGTTGCATATGTTAATGCGTAGTACATAATTAAATAACATGGATTACTCATTTCATTATATAATTCACTGTGTATATTAGTGGTGTGAACCTTAATTTTTTTGTTTTTTTTTTTACTATTTTCACTTCACCTATGCTAAAATCCATTAAAAAAATTATTTAAGTTGTAAAAGATAATTGAATTAATTTTGGATTCATTCTGTGCTCAGATGGCAAAATGTTTTGAATCGTTTTTTTTTTTTTTAGTAAATGAGTGTCTTCACATTTTGTACATTCGTTTATGTTTAGAAGATGGTTCCTTTATTTGTACAAGATAGAGCTGTTTACTCATTAACTGAAAAGAAACACTTGTGACATTTTGCTTGCCTGCTAAAACTAAAGCGAACATGCATACATAATTTAAAAAATTCTCAAAGTGATTTATATTATTATGCATTTTTATTATAATAATAAGGATCGTTTGTCGAGTATTTTACATGTGCTTTGTTGGAGGGGAGGGAGGAGTGAGAAGGTTTAAGACAAAATATCGTTATTTATATGTGTTGTGTTAGTGTAATTTATATGTAAAATATCGTTGTAATGGAGATGTGTGAGTTGTTCGTGTTACTTGCATTGAAAATTTGATATTATTTCCGTAATATTATTTTTAGCATTAATTATAAAACAATGCTAAAAATAAATAAATTAGCGAAAATTATTAGCATTTGTAGCTAAAATCTATGTTTTAGGAGCTTTATTGTTTTGTAAACAATAAGCCATGTTATGCTTACATTTTTTTTTTTAGTGTTTGTGTTTTTACTTTTACTTACATATATATGAAATATATAGTAAGGGAAAGTGTTGCGATCGTGAAAATTTTCGAATCATTTCACGAAAAACACGTTTCAAGGTCCCCTGGGTCCAAATAACCAAGTCCCGCAAAAAGGTCTGTGTGTGGTGAACTATAGCGCAGAAAACGCAAAGTCGTACGGAACTAAATTTCATATTTAAGACAACTATACATCCGAGATGTTACAGCAATTTTTTCACTGAAATCGGCTGACCGAGTCTACTTTGTCCCATGCATTTAGCACCTTTTTACGAATTTTTCAAAAACGGCTCCAACTATTTTGATTAAACTCCTATATTGATCGCTATTCGTAGTTTCTACCATTTATTTTCTGCCCCAGGTGACCTCACTTTCCTCACCAGCTCCAAAATGTCCTGATGATGACCCACAATGGAGGTCGAAACGTTGCCAGAAAATAAATGGTTGGAGCTACTTAATTGTTTCATTCACTGGCCGCCACCCGGTCTAATTCCTTTCAGTAATTCTCAAAGGTCAACTTATTATATCCACTGTGAGAATATTTTTTTTATCTATCATTTGTTGCTAGGACCTACCTTTTCGGAGATATATTGCATTGAATGAAACAATGAACTAACGTCTAAATGTATTGGGTTGTGTCACATGAAATGTCCGATTTCAAGGTAAAGGATTTTTATTAAAAATACGATATGAAAACAAGATGATTTTATTCGAAGTATTTACCTTCTCTTTCTACACATTTTTCCCAACGTGACACCAACATTTTTATCCCCGAACTGAAAAAGTTTTCCTTTGACGAAGTTGTCTAAATTCCTGAACAGGTGGTAATCTGCTGGAGACAATTCGGAAGAATATGGTGGGTGCGGAAGAACTTCGTAGCCCAGTTCTTTCAATTTTTGCACAGTATGTTATGAAACATGGGGTCTTGCTGCCGCTCAGTGAGATCATGAGGTACCCATGTTTCGAGCTTTTTTACTTCCCCATACACTTTAAATGCCTGGAAACGGTAGATGCTCTTGCATTTAGTTGTGCTGAGAGTCCTTTAACTGTTTGGTAGGGGTTTCCTTCTACTGTATGTTTGAGGACATCATTGTCTATTACGGACGGAGGTCTTCCACGGGGCAAGTTTTCCAAGTCGGTATCCCCAGCTGAAAACTTAGCAAACCAACGGCGAATGGTCCGTTCATTAACACTCCTTCCCCAAACGCCTTGCTAGTATTTCTAGCGCCCTCAGCTGCTGAAGGGCCGAGTTTGAACTCGTACAAAAATATTACTCGAAAATCGCGTGTTCCCATGTTCATATTTGGAGGTATACTAAAAAGTGGGTAATTGATTGGGAAGCTAATGTTTATAATACAAAGGTAGAGGATTTGTAACTGTTTACATTAAATATGTAAACATTTGGAAGAAAACAACAGAGACCTGCAAAATCCTTCATGTATTTCAGAAACTATAAAAACGGATGTCATGTGATTTTATGTGAAACAACCCAATACTTATGATAATAATAAATTTTGTTAGTAGACTATTATTTCTTTCTTTACCTTCTTTACTTGATCTATCCACCCGTCTGTTTCCAAACTCAATTTCTCCTTAGCTAGGAAAAGCTGTAAATTATTGATAGGCATATTCATGGTCATGTTTTCTTGTCTTTCCAAGTCAGGAAGAAATACAGACTACATTTTAAGGGACTCATGGGCTTGTTTATAGAAATTGCTATCTATTTCCGAACAGTATATTATTATTATATTTTTCTCAAGTGCTTATAGGCATGTTTTTTTGTCCTAGGCATATTAACTAATGTGAAGTGTGAGCCTAACACGTAAATATTTTCACGAATGGGCGACTTATCCTGTTGAGATATTGATGATAAGGAACACGTTATGAGTTGCTAACGGTACTAACTGCCGCACTGTCACGCTACCACAAGCCGTCCCCTGTGACTCAGGCCTCGGCAATCTGCTTAATTCTATTAGTCACGTGGATTAGTAAGCTCATATCTGTATTAGCATCTGTCGGCTCTGTCCGAAATATCGGCTTCCTCTTCGTGTAACGGCTTGCTTTGTTTTGAATCAGGGTAATTAAGTCGTTAATTACCTAAAAGTACTACAGGATATTTTTTTTTACGAAATCGATGTTTTAAATATCTGTAATCCTCGTTATCTACCTCTGTACTTGTAATCTTCCACTTAACTATAAAATACCCATTTATTTGATCATCATAAGGCCAATATGGACATTAGAAGTTGAGCTTCGGGGCTCTTCCAAACTATCTTCTTGTTTTCGTTTCCTTATAATTAATTCATCCTCCGAAATATCCCTAACGCTCCTTCCTTTTTCACAAATAAACTCGTTCATTATGATCTTAATGCTGATTTTTCACAAACTAGGTACCAACCTTTCTGTTAAAAACTCCTATTCTGGAGTTTTATTTCTCAAACCACTTATTTCTCAAATCACCTGAAGTTTAGAAGTCATTTTAGCTTCCATTCTCTGAGGCAACGGGTATTAAAGCTTTACGAAATCATACATTCTATATGCACAGAGTCAACAGAAATAAATAAGTAATACAAAGAAGAATAAAAATTAACTTATATATAAAAATGTGTATATATATATATATATATATATATATATATATATATATATATATATATATATATACATATAACATATACATTATTTGATTAGCTCTCGACTGATTTTCTATTGGTCATAGATTTCAGTCAATAAATAAACATTTGAATGTTCTGTTTTTCAATATCAAGGCATGAATATAAAAACTATGAATTCTCGAAACCTTTTATTTATTGACATCCACAATCACCCCATCACCTCAGGAAGACTCGACTCCCTTCAGAACCTGCGCCGCACACTGAAGATTGATCCGACCTAAAAATATATATTAGTTTATCATTATTCTTCTTTTTATTATTGGGTTGTGTCACACGAAATGTCTGTTTTCAAGGTTATGGATTTTTATTAAAAATACGATACGAAAACAAAATAATTTTATTCGAGGTATTTACCTTCTTTTTCTACACATTCTCCCAACATGACACTAACTTTTATATCCTCGAACTGAAAAAGTTTTCCTTTGACGAAGTTGTCTATATTCCTGAACAGGTGGTAATCTGCTGGAGACAATTCGGAAGAATATGGTGGGTGCGGCAGAACTTCGTAGCCCAGTTCTTTCAATTTTTGCACGTTATGTTTTGAAACAGTAGGGTCTTGCTGCCGCTCAGTGAGGTATCATCATGAGGTACCCATGTATCGAGCTTTTTTACTATTCCCAATACACTTTAAATGCCTGGAAACGGTAGATGCACTAGCATTTAGTTGTGCTGAGAGTCCTTTAACTGTTTGGTAGGGGTTTCCTTCTACTGTATGTTTGAGGACCTCCTTGTCTATTACGGACGGAGGTCTTTCTTCGGGGCAAGTTTTCCAAGTCGGCATCCCCAGCTGAAAACTTAGCAAACAAACGGTGACTGGTCCGTTCATTAACACTCCCCTTCCCCAAACGCCTTGCAAATATTTCTAGCGCCCTCAGCTGCTGAATGGCCCAGTTTAAACTTGCACAAAAATATTACTCGAAAATCATAGGTAGAGGATTAGTTACTGTTTACTATAAATATGTAAACATTCGGAATAAAACAACAGAGACCTGCAAAATCCTTTATGTATTTCAGAAATTATAAAAACGGGACATTTCATGTGAAACAACCCAATATTTATTTTATATCAATTACTATTATAGAAGAACTATTATTACTAAATTAATATATGTGATGGTGAAAAGTTAAAATTTGATAATGTGAATGAATTGTAGTGTTAAATGACCTTATTGAGTAACGATATGGAAATGGATATAATATTGAACAGCTGAAGATGAGGCATGTGAAACCTCGAAACGTTATAAGATTAATTATTGACATATATGGATAAACAAATGCATATAAACAAAAACAAGTAGAGATTGTTCCAATTGATATAATCATATCCCAATATTTATTTATTTTATTTCTGTCGACTCTGTACATATAGAATGTATGATTTCTTATAGCTTCAATTCCGTTGTCTCATAGAATGACTTCTAAATAAATCGAAATCTTGAAGGTCACTAGTATTTAAAAAATAAAATAAAAGTAAAAAGTTAATTGGACAATCTTCCCTGTTTTGAGGGAAATAAGTAAACGAAATATATAAATTTTGACCATTAAAGTTAACTGTTTTGCTAATCCTTAAAGACTCGACAAAACAAGGATGTTGGTGACCACACTATTCACATCCACTAATCCACCCCACCTCAGGGAGACTGACTCCCCTTCAAGACCTGCGCCGCACACTTAAGATTGATCCGACCTAAAAATGCTGACCCCGCCTTCAGTTGTATTGACGTAGGTTTATCTTTGTTGTCTGTTTATAGTCCTTCTTTATCCCCCTCCATCGCTATAACATCTCCCACCGCACCCCATTCTTATTATTTTTAACCGCACTCCTATAACCGATACGTTCTTTAAAAAATGCATTGAAATATTATGAAATGAAAAGAGTGGGAAGAGTGGTCCCCTAAGAATAACAAATAAGTATAATACAAATGATAATTGTCGGGTATTTTAAAACTTCAGTATTAGTCCGTGAGCCAGCAATGAAAATTCCAAGCCATTTAATAAAAAATAAATAATTTAAATCACGCTCATGACTCATTTCTAACTAAATCTGATATTTATTTATTTTTAAATATTTATATATTAATAATAATAATATGGTAGATATAGAAGCTAATAAACGCCTCTACAGGAAAATAATAAACCATTGTTAATATATTAAGTAATAATATCCGGCGGTATTTTATTGTTTATTGTCAGTTAGTTTAATAGTAGAATTTGGTATTAAGATTTTTCTTAATAAATTATTGTTTTAATTTTACCTTATTATCTTTTCCTATAAATAAGTATAATTGTCTATCAGCTATAATATCAAACTCTTACAAGACAAGTAACGCGGCTGAAGGAGAGGAGCTGGGATCTCCTGGGATTATGCTTTGGCATCCACTAGTGGGTATTGGAGCTTGATGGGGAGTTCTAAATAGCAGTGGTAAATAGTACGTAGTAAATGTGTCAAGGTTATTAATTTATTAATTAATAATTGTATATATATTATATATTATATATATATATATATATATATATATATATATATATCGCAAATATACGCCCAAGACGTTACAAAACCTTTTTCATCAAAATGAGCTTACCAGAAGAGCCACTTTACACCATGCATTTTGCAACTTTTTTCGATTTTCTTGAAAACGGTTCCGACGATTTTGATTAAACCTCGCTATATCGATGTAAAATTTAATGGGGTTTAATATAATTTAGGTTACATTTGGATTAAAATGGTTTGACAGGGCTTAAATACCGATATTTTATTTATTTTCTTTGTCTAAAGTAGTATTTTGTTGATTCTATATAAATAACTATATTATCTTGTTAACGCTGATGAAAAACAGGTAAATATATAAATTGAATGAATTCGATACCTGACTAAAGGAGAAAACAGAAAAAATATTTTTTAATGCAATTTTTTGTTTTTGAACATAAGAGCAGTAATATACATGTATGATATACCGTTGGAAAGCTAAAGATTTTAGAAAAAATATTATCATATACTCAATTTTTAAAAGTTAATAGAGAGTGATGAACAGAAGATAAAACTAACTGATTATTTTAGATAACAATATAATAGATTTTTAAATAAAACACATATTTCTATATAAATTCGATTTAATTAATTATTTAATAGTTTCAGGTATTTTATCTCTAACTGTATTTGAAAATTCATTCATTGTTTTTAAAATGGGAGGTAATTGAAAGTCGCGTGTAGCCCGCACCAGATTTTTTTTTTCGTTTAAAGTCACCTGGCTTAAGCTACTTTGGCTAACCGTACGATGCTACAGCGGGAGAACTAACTTTTTTCCCACTCCGGTTTAATTAGTACAGGGATCTCTAACTACCTAGGAGTACCTTTCATCACTATTTTACGTTCCCTCCGAAGGACGGCGTAACTAAGGTTTTCCCTCTTTCCCCTTAAAGAGCCTTTATATTTCAGTTTCGCTCTACTTCTTATTTTTAAGCCTGACTTACCACCTATACTCACACAGACCATTTTGCGAGTCTTGGTTATTTGGACCGAGCTGATCTATCCATGTTTCTTTTGAAAACTAGAAAATTTTATGATTTTCCAGAACGTAATACGCTGAGAACTATAGAACTATTACATGTACGGAAGAGAGACACTGAAGAAGTATTGAGGGCCGTGTGGGAAAGAGAAAGCACTGCGAGATGGGTCGCCATAAATAAACTCGTCCCGCACATACTCACGACTTCAATGGCTTCTAATTCCAAACTCGGGTCGCTAATGGTCTCTTATCTGGCCCTTCATTCACCAATAAGCGTTCTCCTATCTTCCCATTGGATCGTTTCAACGACCAATTAAAAACGGTAGCTTTGATAGCCATCTCCTAGGAGTCATAGCCAAAGCGGAAAAAACTAACGTCTTTATTTAGGCTTGAGATTTTCTGTGTGTATTGTGAAAAAAAACAAAAAAAAAACATGTACTTCTTAAGCAGGTTTTTTTCATTCATAAAGAAAATCATTTCCTTATTCCTTAATATTTTTGCATTTTTTCACCTAACGTTTTGTATTTATATTCTATGCATTCTATGTATCCCATCTTTATGGCGGGTCAAAATGGCTTTTCCCCGACACGCACAGACAATATCCTCGGAATATTCCTATACCAAACCATATACTCTCAGCACCCTCACTGTATATACGATCTTCTGCAGTATCAAACCATCAATTCATTCTCAAGAAACTGGATCTCGACATTCCGACCTTTATATCCCTTCCCTCAGATCCAAATCATGTGAAGGTTCCTTTCTAGCCCGTTCCATCAGCTTTGGAATTCTCTCCCTTCAAACATCCGCCTTGAACCCTCTCATTTCAATTCAAATACCTACTTTTGCATTACCTCCTCGCAACCCAAAATGCACTTCTTAAGGTGTACAATTCCTTTTAGGTTTGAGCAAAAGTATAGGCCAAAACGCGGGCACAAATAAAATGATTTTGTCTTATTATTACTGTAATTTCTTGATGACCGCTCTCTCAACAAACTTCTCTATGAAATATTCAATTACTTTATTAAATCTCGGATCTTCTTAAATTCAAATCCTCCGTCCGTTCTCGTTCAAACACCCGCTCTGGTCTGTATATGACGTCCCATCGATCCACAGCTTCCAACAGATCATTCCTGGATTAAGAATCGGATTGATCCGCATCCCTGTAGAAATTCATTCCTTCTTGTATCTGGGACTCCCAAACTCAAAATTTAAATCGCGTCTATTCAGCCATTTCCTATCAATTCAATTTCCAAATTATGATTAGATGCTAATTTCAAGGAAGATCAACAGATAAAGCAGACAGATACTTTATTTTTTTATTCAATTTTCATTTTCTCGGATACATTAACATCAAATGTTATTTAATTTTTTTAAAAAATATTTTCAAGGATGCTAGATTAAATTATATATTATTTTAAAAACGTCCAGAAAAACTGTAATTTCCTTTTTATTTTAGTATATATATATACGAGTATCATCATCATGCGTGTACGGCTTGACCGATTTCTCTTGTTCTGTTTTTATTATGTTTATATGTTAAAGGATTTTATGAAAAAAAAAGAAGATAAACGTTGTGGCACCACGCGTGAATTTCCTTCTCTTTTTTTTTTTTATTTTAATGTTTATATTAGTCCGGAGAAGGATCTTATGAAAGAAAGAAAGATAAACGTTACTTGGGTGTATAGGTTTTATTTTTATTTTATTTTATTTTTTTTTTTTTTGTCTTTTTCTCTAATCTCCTAAGGTAATCTCTTTATCTACATATATAGAACTGAACTCCCCTTTTCCGCACGTGAACGGCTTTACCGATTTCGCTCAGACATAATTCAGACAAGACATCGTCTGTCGGGTCAGCAAGTCTTATTATATATATATTTTTTTATTATAATCTATTTTTTGTTTGTTCTTATGTTAACATACATTTATTTTTCCTGTTATTGTATTTTAATTCGAATTTTGATTGATTGTCTTATTTGTTCATGTTATTACTTTAATTATATTGTTATCAATTATTTTACTCTAGGACTTTTGTCTTAAGTCCACTTTTTGTTTTATACTATCTTATTCTGAAGGGACTTGTCCCAGAATAAATAAAGAATTATTATTATATTAAAATTGATACACATAATAAACTATTTAGCTTCAGATATTTATACTTCTCACTTCTTACTGAAAACGTTTATGCTTGATTGTTAAGTCTATTGAGTAAGACAAATTTTTTTTTTCTGCTTCGGGTATTGCAATTTAATTTAATAATTAATCACTAATTACATCTCAAATCGGCGAATTCATTGCCCATCGGAATGTAATAAAGATGAAGTGGCTTAATTAGTATAATGAAAGTTAGAGGAGGCAAGCCCTGCCGCTGGAGAGATAAATTAGATGAAGATAGTCAAAAGGGAGGAGCCGGAGGGGAAGAGAGACGAGAGAAGGGCCACTAATGATCTTCTCCAGCTGGAAGAAAGGGCTCTCTTTCTGCAATAACTGGAGCGAGTCCTTCCAGATTAGAGCGGAAAACCTTACCGGTTTAACTTTTAATACCGGTCTCGCTTTTCTTCATTATCAATTCGCTTTTCCGCCTTCCGGTTAATCAAAAGTCTTCTTTAGTATTTTATGGAGGATCTTTATTCGAGTTCATTTTCTACTATGGAAGTAGCTTGCTTTAAAATACCAATCAATCAAAGGGGAGTGGTATTACTTTTAACTTTTTTATTTTCATTTAATTGTCTATGAAATATATATTAAGGGAAAGTATTGCGATCGTGATTTTCGAATTCCCTCTTCCAAAAAAGAAATACACGTTTTAGGGTCTCCTGAATCCAAATAACCGAATCCCGCATAAAGGTCTGTGTGTCTATGTGTCTGGTGTGGTAACTCTAACTGAAAAACGAAAAGTCGTACGGAACTGAAATTTCATATTTAAGACTACTATCTCGCCGCTTTAGGCTGCTTCAACACTTACTAGACAAACGATCAAACCTTCCTCTGAACTACAAAAGGCTCATCTACATGACTATTATAAGACCAATCTGGACTTACGGAGTAGAGGTTTGGGGCTCTACTAAACCATCAAATTCTTCCCGCATCCAATCCTTACAATCCAAAATCCTTCATAAAATCCTCAACGCTCCTTACTTTGTCACGAATAAACTTATCCATAAAGACCTTAATGTTCCCTATGTTACTGATTTGGTCCGGACCAGGTATCAATCCTTTCATGACAAACTCCATTCTCATTCTAACCCACTAATTTCAATCCTTTCTTCCTCTTCAATTCCGGATAATCCTCCGAGGCGCCTGAAAAGGAAATGGCCCCGGGACCTTCTAGTTTAAAATATTTTTAGAGTGCTGCCACTGGGTAGTGTCTATACATGTTTTTCATGACAGTTTTGTATATTACCATCACATTTACTAGATGTATTTTTATTTAATACAGTTGTAAATATCAATAAATATGTTTAATAAAAAACCAAAAAAAAACCCACTAAAATCGGCTGACCGGAAGTCCTACTTCATCCCATGCATTTAGCACCTTTTAACGATTTTTTTCAAAAACGGCTCTAACGATTTTGATTAAACTCGTTATATTGATCGCTATTCGTAGTTTCGACCATTTATTTTCTGCCCCAGGTGACCCTCACTTTCCTCACCAGCTCCAAAATGTCCTGATGATGACCCACAATGGAGGTCGAAACGTTGGCAGAAAATAAATGGTTGGAGCTACTTAATTGTTTCATTCACTGACCGCCACCCGGACTAATTCCTTTCAGTAATTCTCAAAGGTCAACTAATTATATCCACTGTGAGAATATTTTTTATCTATCATTTGAGGCGTTGATTTCCAAAAGATACTATATCCATTCTAGGAAATTTTACAGGAAGCACGAAAATCTCCCATTACTATATTATTAAACTAGCTAATTTGGGTCTTTTTGCCTTAAAATTTAGTATTAATTTTTTTACTACAATAATAACATCATATTAAAGTTATGAAATGATTTTTTTTAGAATGATTTGGAACGAAAATAAATGCGTAATTAGTACTTTTAGAAAATGACCGCATTTCTAAATCGCGTTTTTTAAGGACTTGAGAATTCATCAGATAACATCTGATAGAATATTTAGATTAAACTAAATGATGAGAATACAAATATGTAAAAAAATCAATTTCATAAAAAAATATCCTTAAGTACCTTTTGGAAAACGACGCCTCATTTGTTGCCTAGGACCTACCGTTTCGGAGATATATTGCATTGAATAAAAAAAAAATTAGCAAGTCTAGCATATTTTTGATTTTCTGATCATGATAACAGCAACATAGATGTATAATATATCGTTTGAAAGCTAAATATTTTAGAGAAAATATTATCTTATATACTAAGTTGCAAAGGCAATATAATGTGACAAATAGGGCATCAAATTATTACTGATAATTATACGTAACAATTTGATATTGCTATATTATTTAATCTAAATCATATATTTCCAACAAAACTAAATAAACTTTTAATTAAAATTAACATCGAAATTTTTAAATGTATTTAATAGTTCTTAAATTGATTTTAACAGCCGAAGTAAGTGAAAGTCCTGTGTTGTCCGCACCAGATTTTTTAATTTGCAACTATTTACTAATGTACAATTATTGTATTGGATAATACAACTAGGAAATAAGCTGTGGGATAAAATACATGAAATAAAAACATGTAGAGAAACGTCATTGCCAGCTCTACAGTAGGTGATTAAATCAGGATCTCTCGAGACTATTATCTTTTCAGACACCTGGAAGGATTATCAGGAATAAAAGATGAAGCTAGGATTGAAAGTGGTTTCAGAGTTGCCTCGTTTGAGCCAAATCAGAACAGCGAGAGGCTGAGTGAGGTAGCGCGCGTTGCCCAGCAACCGCAGGTGACCAGAAGCATAGATTTAAATTATAAGAAGTTCGCGTCTCGGAATATGGAGCTTTTAACTCGACATTATTCCCGCTCTCTGCCCGTTCCCCGAGAAACCTCCCGTTATAGCCTCTAAAGCCGATGTAGGGATGAACAAAGTTCGGGCCAAATCGGTAACATACCATCCAAGATCCGTAGATATCCAATAGATATCCGATAGATATCCAACATACATATCCACATACATACATATCCAAGGCATACCGTCTTGATGCATAAGATCATTCGTGGCCGAGCGTTAAGGATTTTAGATTGTAAGGATTTGATAGGGAATTGGATTCTTTTTTAACTCATTCATAATTGACTATCAGCACTGTCATTGTCAGCTACTATTATCGTTTAGTTTTAAGGAGGCAGTCATGAGAATGAAAGGTTTACCAAGAGAAGGCATTGGAGATGGAAATAGATTGTTTTAGAAAGCGGGCTAAATATGAAGCTAGAGATTACTGTTCTCTGAAAGAGAAATTGCCATGAAATTATTGGATTATCAGTTTGGTTTATTTATGAGTAAGTTATGATTCAACGTATGGTCCTCATTCTTCGTATTACTTCTGGGAATGTATAAATAGACAATTTTGTAATAGACAAGTCATTTTAATATCATATTACTATAAAATTGTCCATCTTACTATACTGCCATCGTACTTCTTTACTTCTTAAGGACAGATAGGGATTTTTAACGAGTACCTGCGATCTTGAACATCGCAAAGGCTCGGGACCACCATTTTACGTGTCATCTAAAGGACGGCATAACCAAGGATTTTTCTGCGACCTTGGGCATAGCAGGTTTTTATGCTAAGCCATTACACTGCAGGTGTCTCCTAGTTCGCAATTTGATCCACATCTCAGTACAGCATTCATAAGAAATATTCACTAATATTATTGGACATTTTAAGGCTTTATTATTGAAAGTTGGGCTCGACCGTGCAATTTGTATGTATTTAAATTAAACATATCATAAAATATCACGTTTCTTTTCATTTTGAAAATATTGGCAGAAGCACATGTCTTTTGAAAACAATTGTTTTTTAAAGTTATATTATTATTTTGACAAATATTTTATTATAATTTTTAAAATAAGATGATGTATAAATTTTTAATGTAACCAATGACCTCAAGCCTGGAGAGCCGCTCTCATTGTTGTCAGCGAGTCCATCGTATAAAACTATTATTCTTCCGACGGTCCTTTACGGATGTGAAACGTGGCCGCTTACTTTGAAGGATGAACAACGGCTTAAGGTTTTCTAAAATAAGGTACTGCGTAAAATATTTGGTCTGAAGAGAGATGAGGCCACTGGGGAGTTTACAAGGTCGTACAAAGCAGAATCGCGGAACTTGTATCCTGTGAATATAATTGAGTTGTTGGCATCACGGAGGCTCAAATGGGCGAGTAAAGTTGTTGGGCTCGGTGAGGAGCGGATTCCGAAAAAGTTGGAATTCGCTGATCCGATGTCCGAAAGGTAGACCGAAGCGTGGATGGGAGGATTGCGTTAAGGCTGACTCGGGGGTTGGGCTTGAACGGTGAACATTGGACGACTGTGTAGGCGGAATTTAGTGGTATGGGCATCGAATTTTCTGGTTCGGTAAGCCTATTATTATTATTATTAACCAATGACCGACCAACTGTTTTTTTTTAAGAACAAATAAATAATGTAAGGTTTACACATATATATGATAAATAATTTTTTTTTTTTTTTTTTATTTCTTTATTGAGATATATTACAATTTGTTACAAAATGAACAATAATAATATTGATAAGAGACCACATTCATACTATATATACAGAAAATAATAATAATGGTCAAATTACATAAAATATAACATAAATAAATTCATATATATACAATAAATTAATAATAATAAATAAAAAACAAAACAAATCGAAACAAAAACCTATTATTGAGATAAATAAAAAGTTGGCAAATAAATAAACATCTTACCCACAATCATAACTATATACAATATATACAATTGCTAAGGGACCCCAGCAAGCGCTTTTCCCTCCACTTGTGGAGGAAAAAGCGGAATCCAAGAGATCCCAGCGCCTCTATCTCAGCCGCATCACTGGTCTGAGCCAGTGGAGGCTGAGTCAGGGCGCTGTAGCCACAAAGATACCGTACATGAGTGGAGGATCTGACCATTGTCAGAACTCCAATTTAAATGTTTACAATAGGTCTCGTGGCCACTGCCGTTTCAATCTTCGAGGAGGATTGTAGGGATGGGTGGTGCTGGATAGGGATTGCGCTAGAGGGTTAGGATGATGAGTAAGGTTCTGATGAAATTTGGAAAATTTGGATGGTACCAGGTCTAAAACAAACGGAATATTAAGGTCATGGTGTAGGGTACAGTTGGTAACGTAATAAGGAGCATTAACTATTGTTCGGAGGACTTTGGATTGGAAGGATTGGATGCGTTTGATGTTAGAAAGTTTAGCTGTTCCCCACAGTTCAAGTCCGTAGGTCCATATAGGTTTCAGTACTGTCTTGTATATTAGTAATTTGTTGTCAACAGTAAGATGAGATTTTCTGTTTAGTAGTCTGTATAACTGGCCGAATCTGCGGTTGAGTTCTTTTCTTTTGAGTCTTGTATGTGGGTTCCACGTCAGTCTTCTGTCAGTCTTGTCTAGTAAAAAGCCGAGATACCGGACTGTGTCTGAGGAAGGAAGCGGTATGGAATTGAAATTAACCGTTGGACAGGATTTGCGTCGAAGGGTGAATGTGACGTGAGTGCATTTGCTTTCGTTCACCTTAATGCGCCAAGCATTGCACCAGTCTTCGACAAGGGAAAGATGCTTTTGGAGATTTAGCGATGCTACTTCAGGATCGGAATTGGATGACAAAATGGCGGTATCATCAGCAAATGTTGCCAGAAAGGTATCGGGATCGGTAGGAATATCGGCGGTGTAGAGGATGTAGAGGACGGGTCCTAAGACGCTGCCTTGAGGAACACCGGCCTCAACAGTATAATGTTTGGAAAATTCGGAACCACTGCGAACTCGGAAGGAGCGGTTTGATAAATAGGATCGGAGGATTAGGTATAAGGATTGAGGTAAATGGGTTTTGAGCTTAAAGAGCAGTCCCGGGTGCCACACCCGGTCAAAAGCTTGAGCTATGTCCAGAAAGGCACCCGAACAATACTCCTTGCACTCAAGGGCGGAGGAAATGTGGTCTACAACTCGGAGTCCTTGGTGAACCGTGGAATGTTGAGGACGAAATCCAAACTGATGTGAAGGAAAATTGTGAAATTTGGCTAGGATTCGTTTTAATAGGAGTTTTTCGAAGATTTTGGAGAGGATCGGGAGCAGGCTAATTGGTCTGTAAGATGAAGTGCTGTGGGAAGGTTTGCCTGGTTTTAGGAAAAGGATGATAGTTGAATGTTTCCATATGAGAGGGAAATAGGTAGTGCGTAGGATACAGTTATAGAGATATGCAAGAAATGTAATGGCTTTGGGAGGAAGTTGTCTTAAGATCTGAGGAGTAAGGAGGTCGTATCCTGGGGATTTACGGAGAGGAAGCTTTTTAAGAAGATATTTAATCTCAGATGGATTAACTGCTTTAGGTGGTAAGGATAGTGGTATTGGTGACATAAGGAACTCTTCAACTGTTGCAGTATGGGTTGGATTGAGCTCAGGATGAGGAGTGAAAACTTTGGAAAGGTGCTGCGCGAATTCCTCGGCTTTATCCTTGTCGGAAGCAGCCCAGGAACTATCACAGCGCCGAAGAGGGTGGGAAATGGTGTGGGATTTTAGAATTCTCTTCGTGACATTCCATAGGGAATTGTCACGAGTCGAGAGAGAGGAGAGGTAGGAATTGTAGGATTGGGAACGGAATATCGCCAACTCCCGCTTTAATTTTCTACAAAGAAAGTTGTAAGAGCGGCGATCTTCTGGGTGGCGGGTGCGTTGCCATAATGATCTGGCTCGGCGTTTGGTGTTGATGAGGTCCTTCAGGTGTTGTGGTAAATGGCTTTTGTTAGGAATTCTTTGGGATTGTTTGGGAGAGGAGATAAATAATAGCGCAGTATTTTTTTTTATTATTTACAAATGGGCCAATTAAGTAGAGAAAAAGAGGTAGATCTGTTCACTTGATAAATATTGAATCTAATAAATACAAAATTAAAAGTAAAAGGAATGAAAACGAACTTATAAGTATATAAATATGTAAATTAAAAAAAAAAAAAAATCTTCGAGACTGGTCGTCTTTAAGACTTTTTTTCCCTAAAGAGGCAGAAATTCCTCCTGGCGACCTTCATTACGCCATTTCAACCCGGACCGGTTGTAAATTATTTCATCCCATTCCACACGCTTGGCTTAGATGAAAGCGACATTAGGGATAAGTGGAGCATTAGTTATAAACCAACACGGCCGGGCCTCTTGTAAACCTGGTTATTATAGTTGTTTTGACACTAGTTTTCGTAACCTAGTTGTATTAGTAAAATTGTAGTTTCGAAAACACGACAGATGTTTCAGAAAAAAAGATTAACTCCGGATTATCAAGCGGAACTTGAGCCAGTCGGGATAATATTGATTAAAACAAGTTTAAAAAAATCCATCGAGTACTGATTAATTTATATATTTTTCTTATGTATTGAATGTTGTGATTTTTTATAATTTTCTTTTAATTTTTCTATTTTTGGTATTAATATAGTGAGATTTTTTACATATTTTTAATTCAGCTTCCATACTTAGTGGGGGCATTCCTTATGAAGTCCCGCAACGTGGTTCAAAACGTTGGATTTTTTATTTTTATTTTTTGACAGCCACTAGTGTATGTTCATTATATCATTTTCATTGGAAGCCTGTCCAAAAGATTATGCTCTTTAATTTACAACTTTTCGGCGTTCCGGGTCATTTTCAATTTGTGAAATTATATTATTTATAATCATTTATATTCTCTTATATATTGTTTTTGACTGCTTCCTTTGGACTGTCATCGACTTTTTAATGATAAATTAAAATATGAATAATGATAAAATAAAATATTTTTAACATTAGAGTATGTAATCCGACTGTACACACTGGGTCCAAAATAAAACACAAAAAATCTAGTGCGGGCAACACACGACTTTCACTAACCTCGACTGTTAAAATCGATCTTTAAGTTATTTAATATACTTCAATTTGAAAAAATATTTTAAGTTGATTTTAATAAAACGTGTTGGAAACAGATGATTTAGATTAAATAATATATCTTTTTTTAATATTTTATTTATTTATAGTAATTTACAACTGTATTAAAGAACAAAATAAGTAAATATGAGGAATGAAAAAAAAAAAGTCATGAAATTGTCTTGAGAAAGAACTACCCCTACCCAGTGGTAGAACTTCACTAACTATTTTAACTCAGTAGGTCCCGAGGCCACCGTCTTTTCAGTCGCCTTGGAGGGTTATCAGGGATATCTAAGGAAGATAAATTACGGACAAGTGGATTTGTATGGGCAGGGAGTTTAGAATGAAAAGAGGAGTATCTATCACGGGCTATGTCTGCAACAAATGGGATGTTTAGGTCATTATGAATGAGTTGATTTGTAACAAAATAAGGAGCATTCAGGATTTCGCGAGGGATTTTTGATTGTAAGGACTGGAATAATATCTTAAATTGCTAATCATTAATAAGTTTATTCCTTATTCGCCACTTTGTATTACCTTTTACAACTTTGTGTGTCAGGTAATATTTTTTCTAAAATCTTTCTCTTTCTGACGTTATATTATACATCTTTTTTGCTGTTTTAAAAATTTAAAAAAAAATTACATAAGAAAATGTTTTGCTCTTTAATTTTTTAGTTGGACATCAAATTCGTCTTACTTGTATATTAAGCCGTCCTTCTTCAATGTCATTAAGATGATATGGTTCATCTTTCGGAATGTACCAAATTAAAGGTAGTTTAAAGGAAGAAAATTTAAAATATCGGCATTTAAGCTCTGTCAGACTATTTCAATAAAAACTAAACCTACATCATATTAAAGCCCATTTAATTTTACATCGAAATAAGGGGTATAATCAAATCGTTCGAGCCATTTTTGAGACAAACGTAAAAAGGTGCAAACGCATGGTATAAAGTGGCTATTCTTCTTGGCCGATTTTGATGGAAATGTTGCAGTAACATCTCAGGCATTGAAGCTCTTAAATTACAAAATTTCAGTTTTATACTACTCTCGTTTTTGCGCTAAATTTACCAGATACATACACACAGACCTTTTTGTGGGACTTGGTTATTTGGACTCACGGGATCCTTAAACGTGTATTTTTGTTGAAAACTTTAATCCGAAATTTTTAACAATCGCAATACTTTCCCTTGATATATATTTCATAAAAGTAATAAAAAAAAGTGCATTTATTATAAAAAATAAATAAATTAAAAAATGACATATAAGTGAACAAATTAAACCTACTTATTCGCACCCACCTGCATGGCTCAAACTACATATAACTGCATTCAGAGGTGGTGTTTGGCAGCTATCCAAATTAACTCGCTCTGTGCCAAAATGAAAATTCTAATTTATATATAATTTACTAAAAATAGACAAAAACAAGATATTGCAACTCAAAACATCTAAATATTATCGTTAAAAGTAAAACATTTAATTTCTCAAGCATCTTATTAAGATTGAGGAATATTTTAGCTGGTAAGAAATCGTTATTTATTTGAAGATACTTACTACGTATTTATATACAAGTGTGTTAAAAAAAACCGGTAAAGAAATAGAACTCGAATTAAATACCGATAAGACGAAATATATGATTAGTAGCAGAAACGGTGGCGATCTTGGTGATATTGGTGTATCAGGGCATACTTTTGAACACGTAGAGAAATTCAGGTATTTAGGTTTAATGATAACAAGAAAAAATGAAATCCAGGAAGAAATAAAGTCCCGGTTAAAGGTGGGAAATGCGTGTTATTATTCAATTGTTAAGTTACTTAGTTCGCGACTTCTTAAAAGGGATAGAATTTATAAAACTATTATTCTTCCGACGGTTCTCTACGGATGTGAAACGTGGCCGCTTACTTTGAAGGATGAGCAACGGCTTAAGGTTTTCGAAAAGAAGGTACTGCGTAAAATATTTGGTCCGAAGAGAGATGAGGCCACTGGGGAGTTTAAAAGGTTGTACAAAGCGGAATTGCGGAGTTTGTACCCTATGAATATAATTGAGTTGTTGGCCTCGCGGAGACTCAAATGGGCGAGTAAAGTTGTTGGGCTCGGTGAGGAGGGGATTCCGAGAAAGTTGGTATTCGCTGATCCGACTGGTAGACGTCCTAAAGGTAAGCCGAAGCGTCGATGGGAGGATTGCGTTAAGGCTGATCTCGGGGGCTTGGGCTTGAACGGTGAACATTGGACTAGTCTGTGTAGGTATCGGCATCAAACCTTCGGGTTCGGTAAGCCTATGATTATTATTATTATTATTACTACGTATTTATTCAGTGAAATAATAGCTAAATCGATTGAACGAGAAATTTAAACCTGTATCAATTATTTTTTTCTTTTTTAAATTTAGTTATTTACTTTTTATTCTTAAGATCTGTCGAATGATGATGTCTGTATTCCTTTAATTTATTTGTCTTATAATTAATTTGTTATGTATAAAAAGTTTTTTTAGGTTCATAATTTGTTTTTACTCTTACTTACCTGATATATAATGTATTTAGTAATAAACTTATTACTGATTAACAATTTTATATAGTTATATTATTTAATTTAAATAATATGTTTCCAACGAAAGTGAATCAACTTAAAATATTTTTCTAATTATAGTATGTTTAATAGTTTTTAAATTGATTTTAATCCTCACAACAAGACTGAAACGTCAAGAAACTGCTCGAAGATATCGATTACTACAACACTTACTAGACAAACGTTCAAAACTTCCAGTATATTACAAAAGACTCATCTACATCACAATTATCAGACCTATTTTGACGTATGGAATCGAGCTTTGGGGCTTTACGAAACCATCTAATTCCGCCCGCATCCAATCCTTACAATGCAAATCCTTCGCAAAATCTTGAATGCTCCTTATTTTGTTACAAATCAACGCATTCAAAATGACCTTAATATCCCCTTTGTTGCAGACATAGCCCCTGATAGATACTCCTCTTTCCATTCTAAACTCCCTGCCCATACAAAACCACTTGTCTGTATTTTTTCCTCCTCAGATATCCCTGATAACATAACCTTCCAAGGCGACTGAAAAGAAGGTGGCCTCGGGACCTACTGCCTTAGAATAGTTAGTGCTACCACTGGATAGTTCTTTCTCAAGACATTTTCATGACTTTTTATTTTCATTCTGCATATTTACTTATTGTGTTCTTTAATACAGTTGTAAATGACAATGAATTAGTATTAAAAAAAAATATATATATATTTTAACAGTCGAGATAAGTGAAAGTCGTGTGTTGTTCCCACCAGATTTTTAAGTAGTATTTTATTATTAATATCATTCACTTATATCTATTAAAAGTGCTATGTTATAATCATTGTATAATTACACATTATGCATGTTATGTTATTTTATAATTACACATCATGCATGTTATGATATTGTATGATAATGGTCCCTCAGACGATGAGAGGGACGTGGCGTGGAGCGCCTAATTGCCGCTACCAAGATTAACAAGGTCCTGCCTCCGGCGGCCAATTAGTTCATACTTCTCACGGGTCCATCTCCTAAATGTGTCTTTTTCCTCAGTTTTTTTTTTTTTCTTTTCGGGTTTCTTGTTATCTTTTTGTGATGCCGAAAGATACAAAATAAAAAGTAGACGAAAGGATAATTCCAACATGTGTTGCCTCTGTGTGCTTGTGTGTGGGAGCCGAAAGAAGCGCCGTCTTCGCGCCGCTGAGGACCATCTGCTAGTTCAAACCGGTTGTCTATGAAGAATGTCTGTCTCCTTCCTTCATAGGAGGTTCAATAACTCCGTAGTATTATAAGGGTGTATATATATGTCTCTGTATGTTTAAAATCATGTCGCGATTGTTGTTTCAGCGAACTCCCGAAAACCACCCGAAAATGCGGGATTATAGGTATTTTTTAAGCTATCAAAAAAAAAAAAAAAAATTGTTTTATGAAAAACAATATGGTGCGCGAAACACACGACTTCACTTACCTGCGTTGTTAAAAACAATTTACGAATTTTTAAATACATTTAGGAAAAAAAAAATCTGGTGCGGGCAACACACGACTTTCGTTTACCGCCGTTGTCGGAATCGATTAAAGAATTTTTAAATATAGTTAGAGATAAAAATTAGAAAAACTATTAAAGAATTAATTAAATTGGATTTCTACAGGAACATGTGTTTTATTAAATAATCTATTATATTATTATCTAAAATAACCAGTTAGTTTTATCGGCTTTTCATCACTCTCTTTTAACTTTTAAATGCATGTATATAAGATAATATTTTTTCTAAATTTTTTAGCTTTCAAACGGTATATCATACTTGTATATTACTGTCCTTATGTTCAAAAACAAAAAATTGCATTAAAAAAATATTTTTTCAGTTTTCTCCTTTAGTTGTTTTTTAAATTCGCGCAACTTACATATTTACCTGTTGTTTATCAATGCTAACAAGATAATATGGTTATTTTTATAGAATCTACAAAATTAAAGGTACTTTAAAGGAAGACAATTCAAAATATCGTCATTTAAGCCCTGTCAGACTATTTCAATCAGAATGAAACCTACATGACGTTAAAGCCTATTAAATTTTATATCGATATAGCGAGTTTGATCAAAATCGTTGAAACCGTTTTCGGGAAAAACGAAAAAAAGGTGCAAAATGCATTGTAGAAAGTGGGTCTTCTTGTAAGCTCGTTTTGATGAAAAAGTTTCGTAACGTCTCGGGCGTATAGTGGTCTTAAATATGAAATTTCAGTTTCATAGGACTTTTTGTTTTCGCCCGGGAGTTCACACACACACAGACCTTTTTGCAGGACTTATCGACCTTTCATCAATCTCCGTTAAGTTTTAAGATTTCGTGTATAAAATAATATTTTTTCTAAAATCATTAGCTTTCCAACGGTATATTATACATCTATATTACTATTCTTGTGTTCAAAAATTGCATAAATAATATGTTTGCAGTTTTCTCTTTTAGTGAAAATCCAATTTGATTAACTTATTTATTTACTCATATTTTATCAATGCTAACAAGTTGATATAGTTAATTTTTCCTAATCTACAAAATCAAAGGTACTTTAGAGGATGAAAATGTAAAACATTAGCATTTAAGCCCTGTCTTTCTATTTCAATCAGAATGAAAGCTATATGATATTGGGTTGTGTCACATGAAATGTCAGTTTTCAAGGTAAAGGATTTATTATTTTACAAAATTACGATATGAAAAACAAGATAATTTTATTCGAAGTATTTACCTTCTTTTTCTACACATTTTTCCCAACGTGACACCAACTTTTTTATCCCCGAACTGAAAAACTCTGAGCTTTGAAGTGAAACAAAATCTGAAAACGCACTTTTCACTTGATCGTCATTTTCAAAAAGCTTTCCTATTTTTTTTACTATTTTATACATATCATTTAGTGAGCTAATACATAGATTACTAGAAGCGTGCCCCGTAACTGATATCATTATCAATTCAAGTATTATCTTAATAGGCAATTAAATTTACTGCACCACAATTTCTTAAATTGTGCGGAGTATGAAGTACACGCTTATAAGATAAAAATAAAAGAGAATCTAGAATTAAGATATAATTGGACCCCCCCAAAAAAAAAAATAATAAATAAATAATAAAGTCCGTAAGATGTGCAAGAAAGTAAAATGGGGGCACAAGCCAGTGCGATCTCAGGTACTCGTTAAAGATCCATTCTAACTAAACCTGGATAAACAAATTTAGTACTCTCACTGTACCATTGTCCGTCTATCCACAATAACTTAAAAATTACGTTAAATGAATTGACAATTTTTTTTTTTTTAAGTCGCATTGCGTTTTTTCTCACCCTAATTATGGCTAATTGGGCGGATTAAACTAGATCGAAATTTTAACCCTACCTGACCGAATTCGAATAGGCGCCTGTTGACTGTGTAACTAATATGACGTCTTAACTCCTTCGTCCAACTCGGTTCTACGGAACCTGACCCGTAGTTAGGGTTAAACTGAGGTGTACCTGTGAAAGATTATGCCGTCGTGCGTTTAATCTTGGTTTAACACGAGCCTCACCGCACTGAAGGTGGGCCTATCTCATCAGATAGACTTCGGTTTGGGCAGCTGATTTATCGTCGATACTCGAGTTCTTTTTGTGGTCGGAACCAAAACCACTAATGTATTCATATTAGCACTCTCTCGGTCTGGCGTTTAGCCAAACTCATCCATCAGTGTTTAGATAATTTTCTTGAATTATTTTTGTGCTGTAAGACCGTTTTGCGCAATGGACTTAATAATATAATAATATTTAATTAAATATATTAGCTGTATAGACTTTTTAAAAAACTCTATATGAGTTACTATAAAAAAAATATTTAGATGAGGAAGATGGTTGGCAGTCATGGTTGCGGTCATTAGATAGAAACACACATTAAAACTGAGTGCTATTTCAATTCTGTGCTGACGTTTCGGTCTACATGGGTCTTCATCAAGGCTAAAAGAAACAAGATAACAACCAACGTAATTATAGAATTAATAATTCGTTAGGTACATAATAATATGGGGACAATAATATTTTAAATATTTTATTTTCTATAATATCTCTAGTTTTTTAATACGTTTAAATCGTTTAGGAACGGAACAAGCTCTGCTCACATATCTCTTCTCTTTTATATATATATATAATTACGTTCAGTTCCACTTTCAAAAACTAGGTATCACCATCGACCAATCACTCTCCTGGAAACCTCATATTGCCCAAATCTCCCGAAGAACAATCAGTGTCTTAAATTTTTCCATCGCTCCCGTCATCTCCTCCCCAATCCACTCGTAAGCTCCTCGTATCCTCACTTATTTTCCCCCACTTTGACTATTGTTGTGCGGTGTATGACGGCCTTCCGGCTGTGCTTGAGGACAGACTAAAGCGTATTATGAACATTTTCTTAAGATTTGTCTTCGGTACATCAGGGAGGTCTCATGTTAGCCACTTATACGGTGAATTAAAGTGGCTCCTCCCCTCAACCCGCAGACAATATTTCCTTGGATCATACCTCTACCAAACTGTTAACTCCCAGCATCCTTCCTACATCTACAGTCTCCTTCAATTTAAATCCTCAATCCACTCACTTGAAACTCGATCGCGACATTCTGACCTTTACCTTCCTACCCACAGAATCAAAACCTTTGATCGTTCCTTTATTGTTCGCTCTACCACACTCTGGAATTCTCTACCAATCCATATCCGCCATGCTGCCTCTTTATCCTCATTCAAATCCCAACTTTTCCTATACCTTCTGTCATCCCAAATAGACGATTAGCAAATGTGATGTCAATTTTATCTAGAAATCTACATTGAATAAATGAAGATTACCGTTTACCGCCCAAATTTTAATTTGATTTTGTTTAAATAAAATTTTCATTTTCTCATAAGATAAAATTTAGAAGATATATATTTTTATTAATTTCTTTGTTACTTTTTTATGTATATAACTCCTCATTGTAAATAATTGTAATTTTAACAATCATTGTAAATAATAATTAATCGTGTTTTTATTGTCTGTTGGCCAGACATATTATATATTCAAACTGTACATAACTGTTATTCTTAGGGGACCTAGTCCCAGAATAAAATTTTTTTTATATTCTATTCTATTCTATATCATTATCATTTTATATATATATATATATATATATATATATATATATATATATGACTTTTGGTGATATTTTGTGAACTAAAATATGTGAGTAGGGCGTTCGAACCTACGTCAAGTAGAGATGTGTTTGTCGGAAACATTCCATAAAGTTAGAATCGGTCATAATTACTCCGAGAGATTTGAGGTGCGATCGGGTTTAAAACAGGGTGACTCTCTTTCACCTGTGTTATTTAATATAGCTTTAGAATATGTCATAGAAAAGGTGATGTGTACCGAGAAAGGCTTAAATATGGGTGACAAGATTCCGGTTTTGGGGTATGCCGATGATCTGGTACTGCTAGGTGAAGACACGGAAACCATACAACTAAATACAAGTGTGTTAATAAAAACCGGTAAAGAAATAGGACTCGAATTAAATACCGATAAAACGAAGTATATGATTAGTAGCAGAAACGGTGTCGATCTTGGAGATATTGATGTATCAGGTCATACTTTTAAACACGTAGAGAAATTCAAGTATTTAGGTTCAATTATAACTAGAAAAAATGAAATCCAGGAAGAAATAAAGTCCCGGTTAAAGGTGGGAAATGCATGTTATTATTCAGTTGCTAAGTTACTTATTTCGCGGCTTCTATCTAAAAACTTAAAGATTAGAATTTATAAAACTATTATTCTTCCAACGGTTCTTTACGGATGTGAAACGTGGCCGCTTACTTTAAAGGATGAACAGCGGCTTAAGGTTTTCGAAAATAAAGTATTGCGTAAAATATTTGGTCCGAAGAGAGATGAGGCCACTGGGGAGTTTAGAAGGTTGCACAACGCGGAACTGCGGAACTTGCATCCGGTGAATATAATTGAGCTGATTGCATCGCGGAGACTCAAATGGGCGAGTAAAGTTGTTGGGCTCGATGACGAGCGGATTCCGAGAAAGTTGGTATTTGCTGATCCGACTGGTAGGCGTCCGAAAGGTAGGCCGAAGCGGAGATGGGAGGATTGCGTTAAGGCTGATCTCGGGAGCTTGGGCTTGAATGGTGAACATTGGACGAGTCTGTGTAGGCGGAATTTGGTGTTATCGGCATCGAACCTTCGGGTTCGCTAAGCCTATTATTATTTATTATTTATTTATTTATTATATATATATATATATATATAATTATATATATATATATATATATATATATATATATATATATATATATATATATAAAATGATAACGCGATTCTTTGTTTCCGCTTACTCCTTCTAAACCACTTGGCGTATTTTGGTAAGTTTTCACTATCATTTAGGGCATCCTTTCCTATAGATTTATTAGTATTTCATATTTCATCTAAAGATAATATATTTCAATAATGTTTTTATTTAGGTGGAAAATTGGAAAATAATCTTGGAAAAAAGTGTGTGTGTGTGTGTGTGTGTGTGTGTGTGTGTGTGTGTGTGTGTGTGTGTGTGTGTGTGTGTGTGTGTGTGTGTGTGTGTGTGTGTGTGTGGTAAGTCTAGCACGAAAGCGAAAATTCGTAGGAAACTGAAATTTCATATTTAAGAAACTTTACGCCAGAGATGTTACAGCAGCTTCTTGGCATACCAGAAGAGTCACTTAATATCATGCGTTTTGCACCTTTTTTCGATTTTCTGGAAAACGGTTCCGACGATTTTGATTTAACTCGCTGAATTGATGTAAAATTTAATGGGTTTTAATATTATGTAGGTTTCATTCTGATTAAAAGTGTTTAACAGGGCTTGATCGCCGATATTTTAAATTTTCTTTCTCTTAAGTAAAAAACCTTTACCACTATAACCCATGAAGGGTCTTGGGCTCAGTACATATAGAGATTCGTACTGTTTATAGGCCAACGGCCGTGCAATGAGGTGATTAAGCCTTAATCACGCTCAGCCGCCAGGTTTTCCTCCAATTATTTTGGGTTCCCACTTTATAGAGGCTGGGTCTGCCCCAGGGTCTTCATACCCTAGGGTCGCTCCCTGACTGAATTAACAGAATAAATAATATTCTGTCACAGCCGGGATTCGAACCCAGGACCCGGAGCACAGTAGACTAGCGCTCTATCCACTAGACCACGCCGCTCCCAGTTTCTCTTAAGTATCTATAGTTTTATAGATACAGAAGAATTTCCCATATAATCTTATTAGGAGTGATAAAAAGTTGGGAAATATAAAAATTTGATAACCAACTACAGAAGAAAAGGGCGAACATATTTTTTTTAATTTAATTTTTCTTTTTTGAACATAAGAACAGCAACATAGATGTATTATATACCGGTTTTTTTTTTTCAGTGGCGCGACAGGCCGTGCAGGCTCTGGGCCTCGCGGTATAATCTCCAGGGAGAAGATTACACTCGCGTTTCTCGATTCAATTTTTATGGTAGGGTCATCAATCCCTACGCCTTATTTTGTGAGTGGCCACCATTTGGCTGACGGGTCTCACATACCCGGGGAAGAGGCTGTGAGTAAATCCCCATTAAATTACATCCTTATAAAAGCCCCACCGGGACTGGGATTCGAACTCACAACTTTAGCATGAGAGATTAGCTAGCCACGGGCTCCCCATATTTAAATACGCCCCTCCCCCCCCCCTTAAAAAGCTAAATATTTTAGAAAATTATCTTATATGTGAAGTCGTATTTTGTTTAAACTCGCTATACCTATGTAAAATATGTCAATATGGCTTAAATACCTATATTTATTATTTTCTTACTCTGAAGTGCCTTTACTTATTTAGATTTGAAACAATTGACCATTTCATTTTCATAGAATTGATAAAAAACGCTTAAATATGCAAGTTGTACGATTTTCATTATCAACTGAAAGAGAAAAGAGCAAAAATATTTTTATTTTAGATAATTCTTTTTTTCCGGAACATATGAATAGTGAAATAGATGTATAATTTACCGTTGGAAAGCTAGATATACTACAAAAAAAATGTTACCTTATATACGAAGTTGTAAAACATAAGACGCTCAGGGCATAAAATTAAGATATCTTTTAAATAATTATTTCTATTGCTATATTACTTATTCTAAAAAAATACAACTTTTTATTATATAACTTTATTTTATAGTGTTTGATTTTATTTAGCGAGGTAAGTGAAAGTCGTGTGTTGCTCGCATCTGATTTCTTCATTATGTTATTATATTTGATGATTATTATTTCTATGAATATTTAAACTATTTTACCCTCTGGATTTCATCGATGTATCAATGTTCTGGCACACTCACCCATAAAGTAAAAATATAAAAATGGATTGCGTTCTATTTCTGCTTCGGTTCAATACCCCTTTTCTGCACTAACGTTTTCCCCATTCAGATTATTCTAGTAATTGTTAATATTTGTCTGTTTTAAAATATTAAATGGTTTGTTTTCGAGCTTGTTTTATTTTATGTATTTTTTTTTCAACAATTTTTATTGGGTAAAATTACAATCTGTCCCAATTTGGACATTAATAGTAGTGCTGAAAGATATCATACATACAATATTTACACAGCATAAAATTACAATAAAATATATACACAATAATGAATCAATACAATAAAGTCAAGAATTCACTTATACCTATATACACATACACACACTCATACATACATCACATTGAGTGGAGAATCTAGCTAGTGCTAGAACTTCAATATATTTACAAAAGGTCGCGGGACCACTGCCGTTTCAACCTTCTAGGTGGGTTGTATGGATGAGTGGAGCTGGATAGGGATTAAGCTAGAGGATTAGGATGATGAATGAGGTTCTGGTGGAATTTAGAAAATTTGGATGGAATTAGGTCTGAAATAAATGGAAGATTAAGGTCGTGGTGCAAGGTATAGTTGGAGACATACTAAGGAGCATTTACTATTGTACGAAGGACTTTGGATTGAAAGGATTGAATGCGTTTGATGTTAGTACGTTTAGCTGTCCCCCACAGTTCAAGTCCAGATGGGCTTCAGTATTGTCTTGTAGATTAATAATTTGTTGTCAACTGTAAGTTCAGATTTTCTGTTGAGTAGTCGGTATAACTGTCCGAATCGTCGGTTGAGTTCTTGTCTTTTAAGTCTTGTATGTGGGTTCCAAGTCAATCTTTTGTCTAACAGTAAGCCAAGATACCGGACTGTATCTGAGAGAGGAATTGGTAATGAGTTGAAATAAACTGGCGGACAGGATTTTATGTATTTTTTAAAATTTTGTTGTTGAATGCTCAAAACCATCTTCGTTGGTGTATGTATATTTTGAGAATTTAACATAATTTAATAGGTGTGTTGTAAGTATTTATAGAACATTCAGCCATCTGGATTCGTTGCCAGGAGAATACCTGACGTTCCATGAACATACGAGTAGTCAGTCGACAGAGAATTTATAACTCTCTCGCCATAAATATATATTTAAAAACTCATCCTATAGTCTTCATGATGACGAAATATGTAGCAGCTGTAAACAGTACAGGTTGTCGATTCATTTAGCGTCGGAGGATGCTACAGTGGGATGCCTAAATGTTTTGAAGTTGGATACAAATTGAAAATAAAATTAGTTTTTAAGCTTACTGAATGTGGTGAACAATTTTGTAAGAAAATTAAATAAATAAAGCTGTATTTAAAAACTTTAACAGTACCCTAAAAAGGTTTCGCGCTTAATGGTAAATAGTCGACTTTATGTAATCCGGCGCCCGGACTAAATGTCGTATTAAAAAAACAAATAAAAAATAACAAGACTTAGTATTCAGTGTAGTCTTTAATACTTAAAAAAAAGAAAAAGAATCCTAATCCTCTTTTTTCACTTAATCGCCTGAATGGAATTTCAACTCTTTGCCAATCCTCTCGACACTCCTTAATTCAGACATAAGAGGTTTTGCCATTGTCACGACGGGCTGGCGTGGAGGAGGGATCTTTTGTCGACTGGAAGCTGGATGAGATTATTTCTGTAATCATCCTTCAAAACAACTTCTTGTTATTCACTGTTGCTATTTAGGAATAGATGTAACGTAAATATTTACATGAATAATTGATGAAGTCCTTGATAAAGTTGGCGTTTTTTTCCCCCTCACATCGTATGTTTCACCTTATTTTCGTATTTATTCTAAATAAACTCATTCAGTCTCTGATATATATATTTGTTCAATATTTTTAAAAATAGTAAATCATGTATTTACATCTATTTTGCTTATTTTCAATAATTAACCTGCGTACAAAGGATCAAACAAAAGTTTTCAATACACCTATATTTATTGTGTTGTCCGGGTTAATGTATACACAATTAAATGTGAGAATTGTGAAGGAATATCGCAAAAGAAACGTTAAAAAAAAAAAAAAAAAAAAAAAACGCGTCGAGGATTTTGGATTACAACAATGTTCCAATGGACCCCCTTAGCTCAATGCCATAATTCCAATAGGTCTGATATAATTATTATGTTAATGAGTTTTTTGTAGTAAAGAATTTTGATCGCTTGTCGAGTGTTTTAATTGTCGATATCCACGAGTAGTTTCTTGTCGTTTAATTGTTCTATGAAGATTCCGTGTAAGATGTTTGTCAAGATGAAGTCCAAGGTATCGTATTTATTCTACAGTGATGAGTGGAGTATGATTAAAGGAATCAGTGGGACGGTAATTAAGATGTAGAGTGTACTCGTAGGTGATTTGGTGGGATTTATTCAGTTTTGACAGTTATATTTCAATGGCTGATATGATGAAAAAAAAAAAAAAATACTGGCTGAAAAGCAAGAAAACAAGAGAAAAACACGCCAACATCGAGACAGACATCAGGAAAAAAAGACTGAAATTCTATGGTCACATACAAAGACTACCTGAAACAAGACTGACACGACAAATACACGAAGCAATAGTAACACTCATAAGTACTACGAACTGGATCAAACAGACACGTGAAGACTTACGAAGAGCAGACATAAGACAAGAGGAAACCCAAGACAGAAACGTATTTAGAAAGAAAGTAAACAAATAGGAAGTAACTTAAGGGCAAAACAATCAGAAACCATACAGGCCATAAATTCATCATCCAAAAGCTTCTGTGAATAGACTCTATCTAAAAAGAACAGAAGGTGGTCGTGGGCTTATCTCAATTGAAGATCTGTGTCGAAAACAAGAAAATTCCATGAAGCGGTATTTTCTGACATGCCCATCTTCGATCATCAACGTGATGCGAGATTTAGATGAGGACTTCACAGCAGTCAATCTCAAAGACCCCATGCTGCATGAAATAAAAAATGCGGATTACTATAAGTCCATATGGAAAGAAAAAGAATTGCATGGGAGGTTTTACTATCAACTAAACTCGCCTGATACTGACAGTGAACTCTCAGTCGACTGGTTGAGGATAGGTCAACTGTTTGGGGAGACAGAGGGCTTTGTTCTTGCTATACAAGACCAAGTTGTTGCAACAAGAGCATACAGGAGGCACAAAATGAAGGAAAATACGGTAATAGATAAATGTGGCCTTTGCTCCAAGACCCATGAGTCTATTCAACATGGCTTTGGCTGGGACAGACTATTTGACAAGACATAATAATGTTCATCTAAAACATATCACCAAAGTTTATGCAGAGCTCTGGGATTGTTGGGTGATGAAGAGATACCCTATTATCGGTATACCCCTGAGAAACTCATGGAAAATAAAGAGGTAAAAGTTTATTGGGATGAACAAATTATCACCGACCACAGAGTGTTGCATAATCGTCCAGATATTTTGGTGTTAGACAAAACCAACAAAATGGCCAAAATCGTCGATATTGCTGTCCCAAGTGACTCTAATCTGTTAAGCACTAGAGCTGAAAAAATCCGAAAATACCAAGAACTCGCTCTTGAACTAAGATCACTTTACCACCTAGAAAAAGTAATAACAACTCCAATTGTTCTCTCTTCGAATGGCCTAATCCTAAAAAGCACCAGAGATGGCACAGAAGAGCTTGGCCTAGACCTAAAGAATCTAAAATTAGCGCAGAAAGCAGTTCTGCTGGATACCTGCAGAATTGTGAGAAAAGTTTTAAATAAGTAAAAATTCTACTTCCCCTTGACTTTTGTCCGGGAAGTAGATGATGTTCCAGTTATCTGAGAGGAAGAAAATAAATAAAACAGCTCTATAATTCCATAGTATCAGATTTCAGCATAAGTTTAATTTTGAAAATTTCTAAATAGCTGGATAGCTCACAAGTTAATATAAACGGAAAAATACTCGAAGCCATAAAATAGGTTGTAAAATAAGTCGTAGCGTTTTTTACTGACGATTTCAATAAAAACTTAAGATTCGTGTAAAACTTTTAAAATAATTATATGCTGCCATATCGCGTGTCTTAGAGTGAGGGTTTCCTGTGACCAATGCTTGAATTTGGCCATCATCAACAGTGGAAGGACGACCCGAGCGCGTTGCGTTTTCCAAGTCGAAATTTCCCGTGCTGAACTGAGCGAACCATGTACTTACGATGCGTTCTCCTGAGGCATCATCGCCATACACACTACGAGTTTAGTTGAGCGTCTCTACAGCGGATTTTCCTTTCCTTTAATAATATATTTTTTAATGATGGATATTACTGAGATCATTAAATTATAACACACCGGAACGAGCAAGTGTTTATTATGAACTTTTTTGTTCTACTGATACTTGATAAACTGAGGCGTTCCTCGAGGGATCTATTAGCGTTAGAGTTAGAGGCACATTGTTGTGTTATCTTTTCAACTGCGCGGTAAACACAGGCATGCCGTTCCCCGGCTATTAATACTGTTCGCTTATCGCTCCGAGGAAATGCTCGTGCAGTCGGCTTCATTATATAAATATTAATAAAGCCAATCAGTCTTATTTATTTATATTTTTTTTTTTTGTCTTGAGGAAAAAGTACGTATGGATTCGGAGCTTTAAATTGACGTTTTTATACTGATGAAGCAAAATAATGTTTACTTTATTTGAGTTTTCTTATGAAAACCATGTACAACAGTAACAAAAAAAAACTAAGTTTCCTCTTATGATCTAGTACTTTTACTCCCAATATGACTAGACATTTATGAGATTTTGTGATAATTTATATTCATGGAAAATAGGCAAGATAATGGGCATCACCTGTAGCAAAGTGGCTAGCATAACAGCCTCCTATACCAAAGGTCACGGGTTCATATCCGCAGGTGGTCCAAAGATTTCTTAATGGGAGTAAAAATTCCTTAGTTATGCCGTCCTTTGGAGGGGACGTAAAAAAGGTGCGATGTCAGGTACTCGTTAAAGATCCTTATCTAATTAAACCTGATAGGGTAAAACTTAAGAATCACACTGAGTCCGGTTGGCCATATTAGCATAAAGGGACGTTAAAGTAATAAACAAACAAATTAAATTTATTTAATAATCAGCAAAAAGTGTATGCTCTATTACCTTTTACGACTTTCTGTACTAGATAATTTTTTTTTTTTTTTTTAATAAGTAAAAAATCCTTAATTATTCTGTTAAAATGGGGCCCCGAGCCTCTACTCGTTAAAGATCCTTATTCTAATTAAACCTGGATAGGCAAAATTTGGGACTCCCACTGTAGCATCGTCCGATTAGCCATAGTAGCATAATGTGACGTTAAATAAACAAACAGCTTACGACTGATAAGTTAAAAACGGCTAATCTCCGCTATTTCTAAACTGATTTAAAAAAAAAATATATATATATTTTTTTTTTTTTTTTTTTTTTTTTTGTAGAATTCTATCATCTATTGACTTAACCGAACATCTCTAAGGAATCAATTAAACTATCAGATAAAATATAGCTACATCCATCCCTTATTATATACTCACGTTCACCTATCTAATAAGTTAAAAAAGATTTTTGTTTGTTCATTTGTTTATCGTCACTTTATGCTGCTGTGGCTAATCGGACGAAACTACAGTGGGAGTCCTAAATTTTGCCTATCCAGGTTTTATTAGGATAGGGATCTTTAAACGAGTACCAGACATCGTACATGCTCGGGGCCACCTTTTTACATCCCCTCCGAAGGACGGCATTACTAAGGGATTTTTTCACTCCCATTAAAAAAAATCTTAGGGCCACCAGCAGGTTTGAACCCATGACCTTAGGCATAGAAAGCTATTATGCGAGTCACTCTGCTACAGATGATCCCTTATTATTATATTCATACGTTCTCCTATCTAATATGTTAAATAATATTTTTTACTTCATGTTTAGATATCCTTACTACCTCTTCTATACTACCCTTTTAGGCCTCACGGAATGAGATAAACATTGCTTTTTTTAATTTTCTGATTTTAATCTTTTCACGGAAGATATTTTAGTAATATATATTTGGTGTTATTATGGCTGTACACCTTGACCTAACGCTGTTTGACAGCGGCCGTTAAATTCTAACCATGGCAGATTGCTAGCACCTGCTTACCAACTCCTCACCTGCCCCACAAGGTGTTCCGGCTCTGTCCTCAGGGGAGTGGGTTTTAAACCACGACGATATTAATCTGTATCATTGATAATATACTAGGTTATTATCCCTAATATTATATTATAATTAGAAGGGCCAACATTTATTTCAAAAACCTTGAATTAAAAAATTTAAACTTCTCTCTGTCTGGGAAGAGCAATAAATTATGTAAATGCCTATCTATAATCTAATGTTATTTTCAGTCAGAGAGAAATTAAGTTTTCTGGCGGACGGGTGGATTAATGAAGTACAAAAAAAGAAATAAATAAAAAAAAGAAATAATGTACTAGCAAAAATTAGTTTCCATCATCCATGTACATTTAGACATTTGTGTATTGGTAAACATATCTAAAAATAAAAAAAAATATTTTCCTTGAAATTACTAATATGGAAACTGTCGGTACAATTTCCCCACTAGAGCCCCAACACTAGAAAAAAATAGGAAATATTTGGAGAAAAACTTAGGAAGGGTTGTTTTTATTAAGTCGAATACAAGAAGAACGAAAACAACGTTTTTTTTTTGAGAAGATGAAGGCTTCTTGGGAAAGTTGAACAAACAATCTAATTGGAGGCTATATAATATTAATAATATATATATATATATATATATATATATATATATATATATATATATATATATAATATATATAAATATTATCCTCCAAAAAAAATTTTTTTTAAATCATCGATATACACTTATACAGGGTACATTCACAATTTTTTTCGTTCAAACCAATATAGCTCCGATACGGAAGATCCTAGCATCAAATTTTTATAAATACACACATTTTCCATTAAATTTCCGACTAGGAAGCTATCGGCAAATTTTCGATCCCAGAGGGTGAAATTTCCGAATTGGTGTTTTCATTGTACATACATGTTTTAGGGTTCCCTGAGCTCAAATGACCATGTTTCGGAAAATTGGATGTGCGCGGTGAGTTTAGCTTAGAAACGAAAAACAAAACGTACTGACTAGCGTTATCTGTTTGATTAAACTCACTAAATTGATGTAAAATAAAATTGGCTATTATTTTTATGTAGTTCTTATTAATATATTCTCATTGAAATATTGTGACGGGGTTTATATACCAAATTTTCAAGATTTCTTCCTCCAAAAGATTTGAGCATTTCAACCCAAACTTACTAAGGGGCTTTAATATAAATATAAAGTAAAATAAATAAATCCTCTAAAGTCTGTTATGCTAGCCATAACACCACAGGTGGCTGTTTCATTATTATTTGCAATTGTTATCTGATGTTATGCCTAATAAAGGATTTAGGGGGGAAAAAATCCTCTAAAGTATCTTTAATTTTGTCGATTAGGATGCAATAATTATTTTTATTTGTTAGCCTTAATAAGTGAAGATTGGTGAATATGAAGTCTAGAAGTTCGATGGTACAGCAGGAGTTCTGCATTTCGCCTATTCAGAATTAATTTGGAAAAGGATATTTAACGATTACTCGACATCGCATAGGCTCAGTTAAAGGTCCGGGTTACTCCATTGCAAAAGTGAAAGTAATACGTATAACACTGTCTATTCGTACAAGTATCTATATCCATTTTGTTTGATAAAGAAATGGATGATTTTTTTTATTTTTATTTATTATAGAGATATTTACAACTGTATTAACACAAAAGATACATCAAGTAAATGTGAACCAGTGAGATATGGACATGATAGGCGTGAGAAGAATCTACCCAGTGGTAGCACTTCAAAGATTTTTCAGACAAGGAGGTCTCGAGGACCATCGTCGTTTCAGGCCCCTCGGAGGATGATCAGGAATAAAAGGAGATGAGATTGCGGACAAGTGGGTTTGGATGGTACTGGTAATTTGGAGTGAAAGGAAGTATATCTAATTCGGCCTAAGTCTGCAACTAATGGGATATTTCAGGTCTTTATGGATTATTTTATTGGTGACAAAGTAAGGGGCATTTAGGAGGATTTTGTATTGCAAGGATTGGTTACGAGAGGAATTTGATGGCTTGGTGGATCCCCATAGTTCAATTCCAAATGTCCAAATAGGCCTAAGTATGGTAATATAAATTAGTTTTTTGTAGTAGGTGTGAAGTTTTGAACGTTTGTCAAGTAAATGTTATAATAAGCGATATCTGCGAGCTGTGTCGTCATTTGTGAGGATTCCAAGTAAATCGTCTGTCAAGATGCAGTCTAAGGTACCGGATCTGTTCAACTGAGGCGAGTGGAATATTGCTAAAGGATATAGTGGGACAGGCAGACATAGGTTTGCGGTGAAGGGTAAAGGTAATTTTGGTGGGATTTAGTAGGATTTATTTTGATCCTCCACTTTTGACACCATTCTTCAATGGAAACAATGTGAGACTGAAGGATTTGGGAAGCAATAGTTGGGTCATTGTTTACAGATAACACACACGTGCATCGGCGTATGTAGTGAGAACAGTGCAAGAAATGGATGATTTAGAATAGAAAAAAAAAATTATCTATGCATCATTTAGTGTCATACATCGTGTGTTCCCTACTTATTTTTTTCGGAACGTCATATTATACAGGTAGAAGCGTCCTATTAATCAGCCAAATTATTCCCTTTTAGCTTGGGTATGATATTATGGCAAGTTCTATTCTCACGCTTTCACGATTTATCACCCTGCGTGACATGTGAATAATAAGAGAGTGCTTGTAGGATGATCGGTTCGCCCGGGACAATAGTACTACTGTCATGCGACGCTTGCAAGCCCACGCGGGGGCTTGTAGGAGAAAGTATGTGTCACTTGTAGGTTGCAGGGGGTACGGTCGTAAATATGAAAGTACTATCGAAATGTCAGTTAGTAAACTGATCAATAAATAAAATCATGATGATTTAAAAAGAAAGGTATTATAGGTCATTTTAAATTTCCGTAATACGCTATATCATTTTGTAATCATTATTTTAAGTAGATATTTTGATTAATTATCTTCAAATTCTATTTTTATTAATCTCATTCAAACTGATTTCACATCAATTTTAAAAAGAGTTGAGGACAAAGATTAAACAATACCCTGCTCAGATATGATTTTATTTTTACTAACTATTTTTATTGATTTTCTTTTAATTTATGTATCATGACGATGTTTGGATAAACAGATGAATTTCAAAATAGTAAAATCCAGAGTCCTGATGATAAGAGTGAGATCCCGAAATGTTCAATTGGTGATTTATAAGTATTTGGAAGAAATTAATTAGCCCTAATATCTACCTCTAATATTATGCTAGATCTTCCGGTGATAGGATTATATTGATATAATTATTATTTTATTAAAAATTGTCAAATCTTTAGCTTGCTGAAAATTTTATTTCTTAATGGGCAGCCCCGCCATACTATATGTAGGGCTCTAAAAAATCTAATGAGGAAAACTCTCGACTTTCACCTCGGTTGTTAAAATCAATTTAAGAAATATTTAATAAAGTTAGGGCTGAAAAAAGTTTAAAAGAATTATATTCTGTTTTGTTGGAAACATCTATTTTGATTTAATAATAAAACAATATAAAATTGTTATGTATAAAATCACTTAAGTTTATGCCCTCTCCGTCACTTTTCCTTTACCCTTAAAAATTTGTTATTTTTTTTTTTTTTAATCTCCTTTATTGTACAATAAACAGAATAAAATAAAAGCAATTGCAAAAACAAATAATGTAACAGTTCAGGCCTTTAGAACTTACACAAACTTCTTTAATATTTAGCTTTCCAATGCTGTATTATACATTTTTTATATATGCGGGAGAAAATAAAACAAAAAACTACCCTAGTAAAATATTTTTTCTCTTTATCCTTTAGCTGTTTATCAAATTCGTTCAACTCATATATCTACTCGTTTTTTACCAATGCTAACAATACATAGTATTCACTTTTTCGAATTTACAAAATTAAAGGTACTTAGAGGAAGAAAATTGAGAATTTCCTAAGTCCTGTCAGACTTTTTCAATTAAAACCTACGTATATTAAAGCTTATTGAATTTTTAATCGATACAGCTAGTTTTATGAAAATTGTTTTGGCCGTTTTCAAGAAAATCGTTTAAAGATGCGTAAAAAATGAATAAATAAATATTAAAAAAAAAACATCCTAGCTTCTAAAATATGAAATTTCAGATCTACTTTTTTTCGTTTTCGAGCTAGACTTACCAACAGACCAAAATCCACCACAAACAGTGACAGGTTTTTCAAAGATCACATGTTTTAATGTGAACTCAAGATGCTGCAATTAAGCAATAAAAGTATAAAAGCGAGATTATGTTCAAACAATCTTAATACACTAATTGATTATCCATAATCCAATCAAGGTGCTCTCTTCTCTGTGCCTGGCCATTGGGCTTCAGTTCTTCTGTTAACTGAACTTCGTAAGGATGCGGCGGAGATCTGATCTGCGGAAAATATTATGCTCCTATACTTTCACTAACATCCTTTAGGCGCTACTTCAATATTGGCACTTGAACGACTTGTTTTTGGACGACCAGGATGTATAACATCACTTGTTTTTTGTTTTAAATTTAACGTCACTTTATTTTAGTATGGCTAATCGTACGATGCTACAGTGGGAGTCCTAAATTTTGCCTATCAGAAGTTTTATGAGGATAGGGATCTTTAACGAGTACCTGACAACGCACAGGCTCGGACCACCTTTTAACGTCCCCTCCAAAGGACGGCATAACTAAGGATTTTTTATCCCCATTAAAAAATCCTAGGACCACCTGCGGGTTTGGACACGTGACCTTTGACATAGGATGCTGTTTGCTAGCCACCCAGCTACAAGTGATCACAAGTATAACATCACTCATTGATCCAGTCTGCTTGAATTTCTCAATCACACTGTATATTGTTAGAACACTATTCCCAATTCGATATATTTTGAACTCTTGCAGCTGTGTATCCAAAATGTGACCATGTGTTATTATTCCTTATTAGTGTTTAAATAATTTTCTCTTTTTTAATTTATGTATTATTAATATTATGTTTCCTACTATTAATATATACATTTTAATTTCTTTGTTTTATTTTTTCAGGTAAGTGTTGGAGAATTATCTGATATTCAATTTACTGTGAGTAAGAAACCTCCTTTTTTTTTTTTTTTTTTTTTTTTTTTTTTTTTTTTTTTTTTTTCCAATTGATATATTCTGATTAAACAATATTTTTATTTTTTATTGTTACACAAGATTTATATTAATTATTATAAATTTAAACTCATCTCCATATTAATTAATGTGTTAATTATAACGATACTACATTCAGCATTGTTAAAAACATATTGTGAGTTACGTCCTAATCTATTAAACATATCAGGTGGCGCTATTCTTGTCGAAATTTGTAACTTTAGTTTATATGAATGAAGGATGAGTTAGTTTGGGTGCCGGTCATAATGATCACAAAAAATGAAATTAACTATATACCCAACCTTTTGACCTACCTGCGGTTTTTATCGGGGCTAAAAAATATCAAAATGCGGCCTAAGGGTTTATTGTTTTATTTTAGGGGTGTGATTATTTTTATATATATATATATATATATATATATATATATATATATATATATATTAATTAATTAATTTAAAAAAGCTTTTTACTCCATAGACTGCCATAAGTTAGTTGTATAATAATTTGATAGAGTAAGATATACCAATCAACTAACTGAACCTTGAAGCTTTGCACTGTGCACGTTACAAATATTTAATGAAGTTGTTTATAAGGCTATAATTATTTCTGGAGCTTAAAGGTGCGTTCGTGTTAGAAACAAGGTGACCTTTCACCTATTTTATTTAATGCAGCATTAGAATATGTCATTGATTAGGCGATATGTAAGACGAAACATATGATTAGTAATCGAAATACTCATTGTTTCGATAATATTGATATGTTAATGTATACTTGATAATTTTAGGTACATTGAAAACAGATCATAAAGATAACTCAATGGGTATGGCAGTGAGTTGTTAGGATTTAAGAAGAACGAATTCCTAAGAAGTTTATATGCACAATTAATTGGTAGGCATCTAAAAGATAGGCCTAGGCGTGTTTGGGAAGCATTTCTTAAGTCAGATATCCGGAATTCGGGCTTGGACGGTGATCATTGGTTTGAGTAGTTTAAAGCATAGTTTAATGGTATTTCAACCGGCCCTTAGGTTCGTGAACCATATTATTTTTATTAACGAAAGAATGTTCATAGAATCCAAATAATTAGTTTTCTTTGTTATAGTTAATATTTATATTATTAAAAAAATATAGTGCCGGCAACACACAAGGTTCATTTACACCTCGGCTGTTATAAAATAATTCAAGACTATTAAACATAAACTTAAATCTAAAAAATTTTGAATTTAATTTATATAAAACGTTTATTCAGTTCAGTTGGACGACATATGATTTAAATTAAATTATATAGAAATATAAAATTGTTCCGTATAATTATTAGTAATAATTGTATAGCCCTATTTGTCATGTTGCCTTTTACGACTTTGTATATAATAATATTTTTCTAAAATCTTTAGCTTTCTAACGGTATATTATACATCTATATTGCTGGTCTTATGTTCATAAAATCAATTTTTTTTTTTTTTTTTTATATATTTATTTATTGGATTTACAACTGTATAAAGTAATAAACAAGTAAATTTGAATGAAATATAAAAAGGCATGAAACACATGTAGAGAAGCTTCCCAATGGAAGAACTCTAAAAATATTCTAAACTAGAAGGTCCCGGAGCCATCTCCTTTTCAGACGCCTCGGAGGATTGTCAGGAATTGAAGAGGAAGAAAGGATTGAAACGAAAGGATTAGGGTGGGAATGGAGTTTGTCATGGAAGGATTGATACCTCGTACGGACCAAATCAGCAACATATGGGACATTAAGGTCTTTATGGATGAGTTTGTTGGTGACAAAGTAAGGAGCATTGAGGATTTTGGACTGAAGGGATTGGATACGAGAAGAATTCGATGGTTTAGTAGAGCCCCAGAGCTCAACTTCGTAAGTCCATATTGGTCTTATGATAGTCATGTAGATGAGTCTTTTGTAGTTAAGTGGAAGATTAGAACGTTTGTCTAGTAAGTGTTGAAGTAGTCGAAAATGTCGTGCATCTTCTTCTCGTTTCAGTCTTGTATGAGGATTCCAAGTGAGGCGTTTGTCAAGGTGCAGTCCTAGATATCGGATCTGTTCAACCGGGACAAGAGGAGTATTATTGAAGGAGACAGTAGGGCAGGAAGTCATAGGTTTACGACGAAGGGTAAATGTAATTTGGTTGGATTTGTTGGAATTTATTTTAATTCTCCAGTTCTGACACCATACTTCAAGGTCTCTGAGGTGGGATTGGAGAGTTTGAGAGGCAATAGTTGAATCAGTATTGACTGATAACACACAAGTGTCATCAGCATAGGTAGAAAGGAAGGTGTTTGGATGGGTTGGGATATCAGCTGTATAAACTGTGTAAAGGATGGGTCCTAGGATACTACCTTGAGGGACACCAGCAGACTGACAAAATCAAAATTAAATTTAACAAAATATTTTCGCTATTTTCTTCTGTAGTTGGTTATCAAATTCGTTCAACTTTTATATCTCGCCGCATTTTATCAATCCTAATAAGATCATATGGGTAATTTTTCTGCATCTATAAAATAATAGATATTAAGAGGAAGAAAATTTAAAATATCGTCATTTAAGCCCTGTCAGACTGTTTTAATCCGAATGAAATCTACATGATATTAAAGCCCATTAAATTTTACATCGATATAGGGAATTCAATAAAAATCGTTTCAGTCGTTTGAGAGAAAATCGTAAAAATGTACAACATCCATGGTATAAAGTGGTTCTTGTTAGCTGATTTTGATGGACAAGTTTCTGTAACCTTGCGGGCTTATTGTCTTAAATATGAAATTTCAGTTCCGTACGACTTTTCGCTTTCGTGCTAGACTTACCTCGCACACACACACAGACCTTTTTACGGGGCTTGGTTATTTTGACACAGGGGACCCTGAGAAATTTTCATATATAGGTAATTGATAGATTTAAAATTAAAAGAGATATGTTCTAATGCTCAATATTTGTGAATGAAATAAGAAATGCGCTATACTTCTAAGAATAAGAACTGTTAAGAGCAAGGTACTTATGTGGGTTGCGTTTACGACAGAGTTGACACAATTACTATGTCGCAGTAGGGTTCACATCAACGCTACTTGGAAATAAAAACGGAAACCCAAGGACGATCGGTCCCCTTCTTCTTTCATCAGCATCTATTCTGTTATTTATCACCTCCTGCAAAAATAATAAAATAGTTTTATGGTCCCTCTTATAATATGATTTCATATTAGTTGTATGATAAGGAGAATAACGCATTCCTATGATGTTTTTTACGAATAGTAAAATAAAACTTTACTTCTAAAATCCATAAAATGTTTGGGATCAGTATATATAGGGGTTCATATTATTTGTAGGTCAACGATCGGTCAAGGCGATCGGTCCAACTTAAACTAGGTGTAACATCATGTACGTTTTCTTCTAAAAATCTTATGATTCCATGAGTCTAAATGACGAAGTCCCGCAAAAAGGTCTTTGTGTGTCCGTGTGTGGTAAGTCTAGCTCGAAAACCATTAGTTTCATAAAAATGCAATTTAATAAAAGCAAGCTTTCTCAAGCGTTACATATGCCTGAGATGTTACAGCAATTTTGCCTTTTTTTTTTTTTTTTTTTACTGATTTTCTCAAAAATCCTCGAAGGATTTTTATTAAATTAGCTATGTAGATGTAAAAATTAATGGGCTGTAAAATCATCATCAAAATGTCTATTTTTAAAATGTTCTTCCTCTAAAGTACTTTTAATTTTCTTGGTTCGAAAAAGTTACCTATTTCATCTTGTTAGCATCATTAAAAAACGGTTTATAAGTTTAAACGGATTCTTTTTAAATGTATAAGCTCAACGGATTCGATACCAAACTAAAGAAGAAAAGAGGAAACAAATTTCAAAGCACACAAAATGCAATATTTGTGTGTTTTGAGCAACAGTAACATAGGTGTACAATATAATAATAATAATAATAAATCTTTATTTATTCTGGGACTAGTCCCTTTAGAATAACATAACAGGAAAATCAAAATAAAAACTTTTAAGGTCTTAGAGTATACAAAAAGAATACAAAGAAACAATAGAAATTACAAGCAATGGATTAAAAAGCAGTCTTGAATAATAATATTGAAAATTAAACTAGATAATAAACATAATAAGAAATATGTACTTATATACAATTTTCATTAAAAAAGCATTTCAGTGGTTTTTGTTTTTTAACAATATACTAATAATATAATAAGTTCAAAACACCAGATAACATAAAATATAATAGGTATATAAATGCTTCTATCTGTTTTGTTATTAATTTTAATTGAAATTAGAAAACTAATTAGGATTCTTCGGAAATTGGAGGGACAGGAGATGATTGAACAGGCGAGATTTGAATGTCGGAAGAGTATTGGAGTCACGGATATAAGAAGGAATAGACTTCCATAAGGATGAAGATCGAATTAGGAAAGATCTGTCGAAAGCAGCAGTTCGATGGGGCATCATATACATGTCCGAAGGCCGTGAGCGAGTGTGGCGAGACTGGACTGAGGATTTGAAAAGAAACATATCTGTTATGTAAGACGGAGGGCGGGATTGGAGAACTTGGAAGAGAAAGGAAGCCAGGAAATACTTAAAACGGTAGAAAGGGTAAAGCCACTTCAACTCTTCGTAGAATCGGGTGACAGAGGTGTCCCTGGATATCCCAAAGATGAAGCGGATAAAGCAGTTGAATAATCGTTTTAGTTTTGCTTCGAGATCTCCAGAGACACCCCCATACACCGCACAGCAGTAGTCAAAGTGGGGAAATATTAAAGAACTAACCAAAAGCCTACGGGTTTCAAAAGGAAGAAGATGACGAAGGTAATTTAGGTGTTTTAAGGTGAAAAATGTGCGAAGAGAGATTTCAAAGATATGGTTTTTCCAGGATAAGGATAAATATACTGTTGGAAGTTAACGATTTTAGAAAAAAAAAAAAAAATTATATTACACACAAACTTGTACAAGTTAAAGGAGAGTGGTGAAAAGCCGATAAAACTAACTGGTTGTTTAAGATAATAATATTATAGTTTTATGCGTAGGTTTTTTTGTATAATTTTTCCTACAATCGAAATATAACCTCAATTTAATTTCACCATATGTTTGCCATTTAGGCTAATGAACTATAAGCACAAAAAAACAAAAACCTTTTCTGATTGTAAGGATGACTCATCCAAAATCATTGTTAGCATTTTGTCAAAATGTAAATATGTGAATAAAGTTTATTTATTATTTATTTTTTAATATTATTGTTTGTTCGTTAATTATCAGGCCAATTTGCAAAAGAAATTCTTGGATATTTTTTTAAAACACTTTATTTATTCCAGTATCGCGACGTTTCAGCCTCTAGGGCCATTTTCAAGCTTCTGTAAATCAATTAAAATCTTATTGCATTTATATATTTTTCCAACAATTCAATTACAACAACATATAATAAATTATTTTTAATAATTTTGTCACCTACCATGCATATCCATCTCAGTTATCTTTTAATTTTACCGCTTTTCACCAGCGTCGTCATAATTTTTTTAAAAATGTCATTTTTCAAAAAAAAAAAACCTGTATTCAAAAATATCATATTATTTTTCATCATCCATTGAAAAAGTGGATCTATTTATTCAAAAAAGAAAATAAACATTTTTTCCAACTTACTTAACAGTTTTCAGCCGCCTTTTAGGTGTTCTCGTGCGCGACTGAACTTGGGGTGGGGATGCCAAAGGATTTATATATTTACTCTCTCGATAGTACTTGCATAAAAGGTGTTTAGGTTGTCAACGTCTGTTTGGTGGTTAACTGATTTTTCTAAATTTTTTGTTATGTAAATTGATTCTATGATTCTACGTTTATTTATGTTTTCTTCCTTGTGTAGGACGGAGATATTATCAAAATCAAAACTATGTTTATGTTTATCGCAGTGTTGTGACAAACCTGTAGCCAATTTTGATTTTGTGCATTTCGATCATTTCTTTTGCAAATTGGCCTGATAATTAACGAACAAAATATCCAAGAATTTCTTTTGCAAATTGGCCTGATAATTAACGAACAAATATTAGAACAAAAGAAAAATGACGACAATGATGAGAAAAAAATATTATTGTTATTTTTGTTGTATAATTTTTCCTACAATCGAAATATAACCTCAATTTAATTTCACCATATGTTTGCCATTTAGGCTAATGAACTATAAGCAAAAAAAAACAAAAACCTTTTCTGATTGTAAGGATGACTCATCCAAAATCATTGTTAACATTTAGTCAAAATGTAAATAAATACGTGAATAAAGTTTATTTATTATTTATTTTTTAATATTATTGTTATGTTTGTTGTATAATTTTTTCAACAATAGTAAAATAATCTCACTTTAATTTTATCATATGTTAATCATTTAGGCTAATAAAGTATAATTACAAAAAAAAAAAAAAAAAAAAATACAACAAAAAAAAATTTTTTTTTTGCCGACTTTAAGGATGATTCATCCAAAATCATTTGTTATACATTTTGCCAATTTATAAATATGTAAATGAAGTATATTTTCTTTTATTCATCTAATCAAGAATAGATTATTCTTCTAATCTAGAATAGATTATTCTTCTAATCTAGAATAGATTATTCTTCTAATCTAGAATAGATTATTCTTCTAATCTAGAATAGATTATTCTTCTAATCTAGAATAGATTATTCTTCTAATCTAGAATAGATTATTCTTCTAATCTAGAATAGATTATTCTTCTAATCTAGAATAGATTATTCTCCTAATCTAGAATAGATTATTCTTCTAATCTAGAATAGATTATTCTTCTAATCTAGAATAGATTATTCTTCTAATCTAGAATAGATTATTCTTCTAATCTAGAATAGATTATTCTTCTAATCTAGAATAGATTATTCTTCTAATCTAGAATAGATTATTCTTCTAATCTAGAATAGATTATTCTTCTAATCTAGAATAGATTATTCTTCTAATCTAGAATAGATTATTCTTCTAATCTAGAATAGATTATTCTTCTAATCTAGAATAGATTATTCTTCTAATCTAGAATAGATTATTCTTCTAATCTAGAATAGATTATTCATTAAAACACGTACTTCTATCGAAACTAAATTTAATTCTTCGTTGTTTTTACTTACTTTTAACTGTATTTGAAAAGTATTAAATTTATATTAACAACGGAGGTAAGCAATAGTATTGTGTTGTGCTCACGAAATTTTTTTTCTTAAAAAAAAATTAAAGCATTAATAATTAAATAGATTTTTTTTTCCCCCCTTCCATCATCACTCTATGCATTGTATGAAATGTAATAGCTATTAGAGATTTTCGCCATATTTTACTGTATGCTTCTTATTTTAGAATTTTCGCGAATTAAGGTGAAAACATACAGTGCTCTGTTAATCGTTCGGATTCTCTTTTAGAAAGAGAACAGTAAACTAATAATAGGGTTAGGGTGGGCATAATCGAATGACGACTATCGGATCATTCGATTATTACAATCATTCGAATTAATCGATTATCGGATTAATCGGTTTGGAGAAACGAATGATCATTCGAACTAAACTGTTTAACGACAATAGAGGGATTATAAGGAGCTCGGATAACTGAACGACCTTTTTTTTTTCTGAACGACCTCTCATCACATAAATTATATGCATATTTGTACCCAGGCTCAGCCAGCTCAGGCATTATAGAGACGGGAATTGTGGCATATCGTCATTCAGAAGCATAATAATCATTCGATTATTAAATCATCGAAGTCCGATCATCCGATTATGACGATCATTCGATTATGCCCACCTCTTCTTAAAAACTGTGCCCAAATTAAGATTTCTTTTTAGGATTGAGGAACAGTTGTTAAGAAACCTTATTAAAATTACTGTTTTGACGAGATTATTTATATTTTCAGAATTATTACCAAGCATAGAAATTAGATAATTATATAATTTTTTTAAAAATTATTCCGCTTTGAAATAAGGGAATTTTGACACCAAACTTATTTTTCTACCTTCACTAGAACCAGAGAGATTTAGGATTTAGCAAAAACAAGAAACAAAATTGTTAGTATTTATTTTTTTTTTCGGTACCTTCTCCTATGATGAGCATTTTTCTGAAATGCTGGAAAATAAATTGGATGGAATTACTGGAGCAAAAGGAGAAAGAGCGTAAGCGTGCGACAGGCAGTGTGGGAACTTGGTGCCCCTTCTGGAATCTTAATTGATGTAATATATTTATCTCTGCGAGGTCTGAGGCCAGGTCTCAGTCATATCTTGCGTCCTCGCTATCGTGTCCACTTATGGTAGCATAATAAGTCTCTCCTACTTCATTTAATAATTATCTGCTCAGGAATTATAATAATAATAGGCCACCGAACCCGAAAGTTCGATGCCGATACCACCAAACTTCGCCTGCACAGGCTCGTCCAATGTTCGCCGCTCAAACCCAAGCCCCCGAGATCAGCCTTAATGCAATCCTCCCATCGACGCTTTGGCCTACCTTTCGGACGCCTACCAGTCGGTTCAGCGAATACCAACTTTCTCGGAATCCGTTCTCACCGAGCCCAACAACTTTCCGCGATGCTATCGACTCAATTGAGACGTTGATTTCCAAAAGGTACTAAAGGACATTTTTTTACATATTTGTATTCTCATCATTTAGTTTTATCTAAATATTCTATTTGATGTTATCTAATGAATTCTCAAGTCCTTAAAAAACGCGATTTAGAAATGCGGTCATTTTCTAAAAGTACTAATTACGCATTTATTTTCGTTCCAAATCATTCTAAAAAAAATTCATTTCATAACTTTAATATGATTTTATTATTATAGTAAAAAAATAATTCTAAATTTTAAGGCAAAAAGACCCAAATTAGCTAGTTTAATAATATAGTAATGAGAGATTTTCGCGCTTCCCGTAAAATTTCCTAGAATGGATATAGTACCTTTTGGAAATCAACGTCTCAATTATATTCACAGGGTACAAACTCCGCAATTCCGCTTTTTGCAGCCTTCTAAACTCCCCAGTGGCCTTATCTCTCTTCGGACCAAATATTTAACGCAGTATCTTATTTTCGAAAACCTAAGCCTTAAGCCGTTGTTCATCCGGTCAGGAAAAAGAAAAAAAAATATAATAATATTCTTTCGTTTAACCTAAAATAATGTTTCCATTGAAACTCGATGTACTTATATATTATTTAACTTAACTTATACAAATTTGAAGTTGTAAAATTACTTAACGATGGAGTCAGCGAAAGTTTGTGATACGAGCTCATTTTAATTTATTTATTTTATTTTATTTTTTGTTAGGAATAAAGAAAAAAAAAATTTAAATTTTGAGGTCGTATCACACAACTTTCGTTGATCTCACTCGTTTAAGTAATGTTACAACTTTAAAAGTTTTTAATAAAGTTAAAGTCGAAATTAATTTAATACATTGAGTTTCGATGGAAACATTAATTTTAGATTAAATGACAAGGATATTGTGTCAATAATAATTGCGTAGCGTTTTCTAATGACCTGATTTCAAATGACCAAGTCCCGCAAAAAGATCTGGGTGTCCGTGTGTGGTGAGTCATGCGCTGAAACGAAAAGACAGCTGTAATAATCAAGAATATTTAAGACAGCTTAAGCCCGAGATATTACTGCAACTTCATCATCAAAATCCGCTAACCAGAAGAGCAACTTTAAGTTTGCCACTTCTGCAGTTTATGTCCCTTTATTCGATTTTTCAAAAAACGGCTTAATGCGATTTTAAAATTTCTTGCCCATAGTACTTATATTTGTAGTTTTTATCAAATTGACAACTAAAGCGATAATTCAAATTTATTTTAAATACTTTAATATTATTTTATAAATTACAACTACAGATATATATATATATATATATTTTATTATTATATATATATATATATATATATATATATATAATTTTTATATAATAATTATATATATTATTAGTATAATATATATATATACAGATAATATATATATTATATTATTATATATATACACATTATATATAATATTAATATATATATATATATTATAATATAATATATATATATATATATATATATTATATATACATATATATATATATATATATTATATATATATATATATATATATATTATATAATATATATATATACATATATATATATATATATATATATATATATATAATATATAAATATATATATAATATATTATATATATATAGATATATATATTATATTATATATATATATATATATATATATATTTTTTTTTTTTTTTTTTATTCATTTTTTGCTTTTGAACTTGAGAACAGTAATATATATGTATAATATACCGTTGGAAAGCTAACGATATTAGAAAAATATTATATTATACTTATTATTGTAAATGTTAACGGAGGGTGATAAAAAGGCGATAAAACAAACTGATTGTCGTAGATAATAATATTATAGGCTATTTAATAAAACACATGTTTTTTTTTAAAATCCAATGTAAATAATTCTTTAACGATTTGTTTTCGTTTCTAAATTTGTTTAAAAATTCTTAAATTGATATAAATAACGGAGGTAAGTGAAAGTCAAGCGCACCAGATTTTTTTATTTTTTATATTAAATAATACAAATTATTATTTTCAATCATTTAAGTTTATACACTTTTCATTAAACTTAGAAAGCCGTAGAAGTTATTTAACTACTATGGCTTTCTATGTTAAAGCATTTAAGACAGTTTAAATTTTTATTTGGAAATGAAGCGCATTTACAAACACATTGAAATAACTAATTTCAAGAAAATGGTAAAAGGATGTATTATGCATGATATAAAAAAAAATCTGGTGCGGGCAACACACGACTTTCACTTACCTCCATTTTTAAAATCGATTAAAGAATTTTCAAGTACAGTTAGAGATAAAAATACGTGAAACTATTAAATAATTAATTAAATTAAATTTATATAGAAAAATGTGTTTTATTAAAAAATATATTATATTATTATCTAAATTAATCAGTTAGTTTTATGTTCATTTCATCACTCTCTATTAACTTTTAAAAGCTTGTGTATGAGATGATATTTTTTCTAAATCTTTAGCTTTCCATCGGTATATCATACATGTATATTACTGCTCTTATGTTCAAAAACGAAAAATTGCATTAAAAAATATTTTTTCTGTTTTCTCCTTTAGTTGGGTATCGAATTTATTCAATTTATGTATTTACCTGTTTTTCATCAGCGTTAACAAGATAATTAGTTATTATTATTGAATCTACAAAATTAAAGGTACTTTAGGGGAAGAAAATTTGAAATATCGGCATTTAAGCCCTGTCAGACCATTTTTATCCAAATAAAACCTACATGATATTAAAGCCCATTAAATTTTACATCGATATAGCGAGTTTAATCAAAATCGTCGGAACCGTTTTCGAGAAAATCGAAAAAAGTTGCAAAATGCATGGTATAAAGTGCCTCTTCTGGTAAGCTCATTTTGATGAAAAAAGTTTTGTCACGTCTCGGGCGTATAGTTTTCTTAAATATGATATTTCAGTTTCATAGACTTACCGTTTCCGCCCGAGAGTTACCACACACACACAAGACCTTTTTGCGGGACTTGGTTATTTGGACTCAGGGGACCCTAAAACGTGTATTTCCGTTGAAAAACTGGCACCCTAGTCTGTGGGTTGTCTCTTAGCTGAAATAATTTCGTATATTTGTCTTGTAATTTTTTCATACTTACAATAAAGGACACTATTAATGTAAATAATACTTTATTTAGAAAAGTTTTCTTCATAAAAAACTGGGAGTAAAATTTATAAGTATTTTTTAAAATTATCGGAAGTGTAATTATATTTAGTTGCTATTAATCTATTTATGTTTGTTTGTTTATTCATTTAACGTCACTTTATATTACTGTAGCTAATCGGACGATGCTACAGAGGGAGTCATAAATTTTGCCTATCCAGGTTTAATTAGGATCAGGATATTTAACGAGTACTTAACATCGCACAGGCTCCGGACTACCATTCAAGGATTTTTTTACTCCCATTGGAAAATCTTAGTGCCATCTTAGTGCTTTGGAACCCGTGACCTTGGGCCTAGAATTTAAGCTAGCCTCTACACTACAGATGACCCGTATATGTATTTTCTTAAACTATGTGGGGAATTCGGTTCATAATTAATGAAACAATTAATGCATTAATATATAACGCATACGAAAATACCTATTATGCATTACGAAATAAATTACCACATCCTATTATTTGTTAAACTTTGTGTATAATTTAAATTTAGTATTAGCATGTAATAAAAACTTAAATAATTAAGTTTGGCTCAAAGTTGTGAATATTCCGTTGGAATAAATCTTATTGCCGTTAGGGGCCGTGATATTTTACCCTCTCGGGAGAAACACGTTTCGTCAGATCAAGTTCTGACCTTTATGTCTCTCTCAACCATCGGAGAAATATTTAGACCACCTCGACAGATCTCGAAGATGAGTCTACGAATAAACCATAAGTTCCGTTTTCCTAGAACCGCTGATTAAATTGAGTTTATTATCAAAGGTGATATCGTTCGGATATTCCACGCTTGGATACCTATCATGCTCTAATAATTACGTAATAATAAAATATTGTTCAAGAAAATTTTAAAATACACCGGAGACTTGAAGTTAAAAAACTGGAGTATTTGTTTGAAATTTTCAAAAGGTACTATTACTTAAGAAAAGTTTATAGAACATGCAAAAATCTGTCATTTATTTATTATTGGAACAACCAATTGGAATCAAGTACTCATAATATATATATATATTATATATATATATATAGGAGCGGCGTGGTCTAGTGGATAGAGCACTAGTCTGCTGTGCTCCGGGTCCTGGGTTCGAATCCGGCTGTGGCAGAATATTATTTATTCTGTTAATTCAGTCGGGGGGCGACCCTAGGGTATGGAGACCCTCCTGGGGCTGACCCAGCCTCTATAAAGTGGGTACCCAAATTAGTTGGGGAAAAACCTGGCGGCTGAGCGTGATTAAGCCCTAATCACCTCATTGCACTGCCGTTGGCCTAGAAACAGTACGAATCTCTATATGTACTGAGCCCAAGACCCTTCATGGGTTGTAGTGGTACAGGTTTTATATATATTATATATATATATATATATATATATATATATTATATATATATATATATATATATATATATATAAATATTAAAATCTGAAGTTGACTTTTTACTGTATTTACAACTTAATTATTCTTGCAATTTTCCCATGACCTTTTAACAATATGTTAAACAATGTTCGGTTAAAAGCCTAGTTACAATTCGGTGTGTAATATTGCTGCTAAAATCCTGCGTACTAAATGGAAGAATACAACTTGCATCCTGTACATTTAACTCCATAACCTTCCTCTTTATGACACATTTTCATAAGTTTATGGGTTTTCTACAATTATTGATCTCGTACGATTTCTTTAGTTGTATTTAACTTTTCTAAAATCATGCACCATCTAACGGTATATTATACGTCTATGTTACTACTTATATTTTAGGAATAATTTTTTTATGACTTAGTTACAGAAAATTATTTTTTTCCGTTTAAATAAAAGTCGAATAGCAATGTATTTTAGTTATAAACCTTCAGGAAAGATTGCCCTAAATAATGGTGAAAACCGTATAAAAATCCGTCTTGTGGTTTAGAAGAAGTTCGTGTAAAGCAAAATCGCGTTATTGATTGTTATTTATCTAACGTCACTTTATGCTACTATGGCTAATTGGACAATGCTACAGTGAGAGTCCTAAATTTTGCCTTTACAGAATTAATTAGGATGAAGATCTTTAACAAGTACCTGACATCGCACAGGCTCCCGAGCACCTTATAACGTCCCCTCCGAAGGGCGGCATAACTAAGGATTTTTTACTCCCATTAAAAAATTCGTTGACCACCTGCGGGTTTGAACCCGGGACCTTGGACATAAGAGGCTGTTATGCTAGCCACCCAGCTACAGGTAACCCCTCATACAGTACATTACTGATTAATATCGTCTTTATGTGCCACACCGCTAAAAGTATTTGCCCGAAAAAAAATAATATATATATATATCCACAGTTTTCTATTTATAAAGATAGAGAATTAGCTGGTATAAAATTCATTAAATAAAAAATTTTGAGTTCAAAAGTAATTAAAAACGGAAGATATCAATGAATTGACCCATATTCAGTTTTTTCTTTCTCCTTGATGAATATGTGTTCATGAGATCTTGTTCATTTAGGATTCAGGCGATCAATTTTTCATTATATTCATATCGTTGGTGAACTCGCTTTAACTCTTAAGTTATTTATTGGCTTGTGTATTATTCAGGCAATTCGACGCCAATTCCACTTAATAATCGCCTTGACTTGAACCTGAAGGCCTGTGGCTGTGAACTGTTACCTTATGATTTGTCATGTCTTTTTAAATTTTTTATCGGATTGTTTTCGATTGTTCTTTCTTGCTTTTGTTGTTCGTTTATTCATTTAATACCTTTTATGTTTCTGTGGCTTATGAGCGATGCTTATAGTAGGGTACTAAGTGTTCGGCTATCTTTAAATAACATTAATTTAAAAGAACATTATAATAATTTATTAATATTATATAATTGTATTTTTTACAAGATTTTTTACTCAACTCTTCTAGCTTATGATTATAACACTCTGATAATATTTTACCTTAGGGAAAGTATGGGATCGTGAAATTTTCCAATTCGGTCCTCTACAGTCACACTTTTAGGGCTCCAGGAGTCCAAACAAACCAAGTCGTGAGGTGAAAAAAGGTTTTGGTTTGGTTTTTAAAAATTTTAATGGCACAAAACATCGCGGTCATTAGATATATTCATTTTAGAAGATGAATTTAAGATAAATGGTATTAGTTGGTACATTCATTAAATATATTATAGTATATGTATATATTTATTTGAAATAAATGAGTGTTAGATAATATTCAAGGAAAAAAAAAGTGAGAAAAGGTGTGTGCGCGTGCGTGTGATAAGTCAAGCTCGAAAATCACAAGTTGATAAAACTGAAATTTCATATTCCAGCAGCGTATATGTCTTTGATGTGACAGCAATTTTTTTTATTTTATTATTATTTTTTTTTATCATAATAAATTACAGTTTAACATAAATGATATTTAAGGCAATTAAAGATCACACCGATATAGCGAGTGTAATAAAAATCATAAGATAGGTAAATGAAAAAAGTCATCTATCATATTATTATCTCGACTATCAGTTAGTTTTATCGGATTTTCATCACTCTCCATTAAATTCTAAAATTTTATGTATAAGATATCATATTTTTTTCTAAAATCTTTAGCTTTCCAACGGTATGTTAAAAATCTGTACTATTGCTTTTATGTTCAAAAACACAAATATTGCATACGAAAAGTATTTTTGCTATTTTATCCTTTAGTTAGGTTTATCATTGCTAACAAGCTGAAATGGTTAATTTTTTATAATTTACAATTTTTTTTTTTTTTATATAACATCATTTATTGAAATTTACAACTGTACTTCAAAATACAACAAGTAAATGTGTAGATGACAATAGATAAATAGCGTGATACAGACTTGAAGAAGAACTACCCAATGGCAGCACTCCTGTAACTTTTCTAAACTAGAAGGTCTCGGGGCCATCTTCTTTTCAGACGCCTCGGAGGATTGTCAGGAATGGAAGAGGAAGCAAGGATTGAAACTAGTGGGTTAGAGTGCGAGAAGAGTTTGTTATGGAAGGAGTGATATCTGGTTCGGGCTAGATCAGCAACAAATGGAATAATTAGGTCTTTATGGATGAGCTTATTTGTGACAAAGTAAGGAGCATTGAGGATTTTACGAATGATTTTGGATTGTAAGGATTGGATCCGGGAAGAATTTGAAGGTTTAGTAGAGCCCCAAAGCTCAACTCCGTAAGTCCATATAGGCCTAATGATAGTCATGTAGAGGAGTCTTTTGTAGTTAAGTGGAAGTTTTGAGCGTTTGTCAAGTAAGTGTTGAAGTAATCGAAAGCGACGAGCAGTTTCTTGTCGTTTCAGTCTAGTGTGCGGATTCCATGTTAAACGTTTGTCAAGTAGAAGCCCTAGGTAGCGGATCTGTTCAACTGGAACGAGCGGAATGTTATTAAAGGATACTGTAGGGCAGGATGTCATAGGTTTACGACGGAGGTACAATATTTAAGGTACTTAAGAGGAAGTACTTTAAAACATTGACATTTAAGCCCTGTCAGACTATTCCAATTAGAATGAAACCTGGATTGTTTTAAAGTCTAGTAAATTTTACATCGATGTGGCGAGTTTAATCAAAATAGTTTTAGTCGTTTTTGAGAAAATCGTAAAAATGTGCAAAATGCATGGTAAAAACTGGCTCTTGGCCAACTTTGATAGAAAAGTTGCTGTAACATGTCAGGCATAGACACTCTTAAAATATTATATTTCAGTTTAGTACTTATAGCTTTCGCGCTGGTCTTACCCCATGCACACACGGACGTACAAAAACAGACCTTTTTGTGGTACTTGGTTATTTGTACTCATGGGATCCTAAAACGTGTATTTCCGTTAAAAACTGGAATTCTAAAATTTTCACGATCGCAATACTTTCCCTTACTATATATTCCATACATAGGTAAGTGAAAATAAAAGACGAAAGAGGATTATTGTAGATAATAATTTCTATTTGATTTTTTAAATCTGGATGAGGGAGATTCAAAATGATTTTCTTTCTGAGACAGTGAGTAAGGTCGGGAATGCCATGCCTCGGGGCTGTTAAACCCGGCCAATTTTTAGCCTCGTCTTTTATCATAGCCAACGCAGGTGTGTTATTTTTGTTCCGGAACCTTTTTTAAAAAATACTAGACAAAGGATGAACCGAAACGTGTTTTTATCCTCCGATGTTCGTGGTCAGGGGGACCTCCGACGGATTACCGGAGGCAGGAAGTTGAAAAATTCTTTTCAAAGTGGACTTCCTCTACTATCAGCTGTTCCTCCTACACAGCTCTGGGTGCTGTATCGTCCCTTGTTATTTCAGGCAGGAGTTGAATTCATCCTCCCGTCAACACCTCGCAAAACCAAGTCTAGCTCGATCGGTGAAAGAGTAAAATATAAATTAAAACCTTGCTTCAGTTTTTGACTAGAAAAACAATAGATCATGAGTAAGGCTGTCTACTGTCTACTGTTTGTTTGTTCTTCAGTCAGGGAAAATTAGAGTTTCCGGGTGGGCGGGCGAATTAATGAAGTATGGAAGGCAAAGAGATAAATAAATAATCTACTAACAAAATTTATTTTAATCACCTATGTACATTCAGACAATGGAATATTAGCCATTTTTTTTTAATTCAAGCCCATATACTAAACTCATACTAGCTAGTTATTCTCTAAGTCTGTAAAGAAGAGAGTTCGCGAATTAGGACTACCAAGTTTAACAGGTCACACTTAAATTATATTTATACAATTGTTACAAGCTATTTTTATAAATATATATATTTGGATATATCGATTCTAACTATCTTAAAAAGTGAAAACAAATTTTGAGGTTTGGTTAAAAAAAAGTTTATTTTTGTTAATTATGATGGTTATAAGCTACAATTAAACAAAAACATTTATTAACTTGACTGTAATCTGTACCTCTACAACCCATGGAGATCCGTACTGTTTCTAGTTCAACGGCCGTGCAATGAGGTAATTAGGCCTTGATAGCGCTCAGTAGTGTGATCTCTCTCTCTCCTCACCCTGGTGGGGGCGGAATGGGTTAGCGCGCGTTGCCTAGCAATCACAGAGGACCAACATTTGAAACCGAATATTTACGAGTTCGATTCTCGGTGCTGGGGTGCTTTTATCTCAGCCTTTATCCTCCGCCCTCACTCCCTGGCCCGAGAAACCCCGTATAGCCTTCAAAGCCGAGGTATGGGTGAATAAAAAATATATCTCCTTACCCAATTTTTCGGTACGCATTTTATAGAAGCCGGGTTTGCCCCAGGAAGTCTCAATAACCCAGAGTCGCTCCACGGCTGAAATAACAGAATAAATAATATTTTGCTGGGGTTCGAACTCGTGTCTTCGAGAACAATAGACTGTTCCGCTCCCTAAATGAATGTATGAAAAATACAAAATAAATGTATTCATTACTGGATGAAATTATTATATATTATATACTAACAGATATATAAGATCATTACATAGGCAGCTAAACGCTCAACTGAACTCGAGGCTATGGACATATAAGGCCGTACTCCAGGCCTTCTGGAGAATTTATTTAACCTATCTCCAGCCACCAGATCATGGAGAAGTATGGCATTCCTCATGCGAGAATGTGGCTACCGGAGGAATTCGCCCCCGGTGGATATTACTCTAAGTGCTCCTGTTACACTCCTTTATATTTTCCTTTAGATATAATATAATATGGCGTGTTTAACTTTGTAGAGTAGTTACTTTCTCTCTTTATGACATTGATTCATCTTTTGGTTGTGGTTAAATAGAGTAGGGGTCAACTCTTGGTGTAGCTCGGATCGAAATTTGACGGCAGTTTTAAAATCAAGATTGGTCTAGTGGATGGATCACTATTATACTATTCTCCGGGTACTGGGTTCGAATCCCGGCCGTGGCAGAATATTATTTGTTATTTCGGCCAGGGGGCCACCTTAGGGTATGGAGACCCTCCCGGGACATACCCAGGCCTCTTAAAGTGGGTACCCACAAATGGTGGAAAACCAGGCGGCTGATTGTGGTCTCGGCCTAATCAGCTCATTGCACGGCTGTTGGCCTACAAACAGTACGAATCTCCATATGTACTGATCCCAAGACGCTGACCAGCCTATTTTTAATGTTGTGAATTTTTCGACTAAAGTTTTGTTGGTATTGTTCGAATTGTTTCATCGGAAATTCGCCTCGGGGTTGTCTTATAAAGACCTACATATAGATCGAAACGTTTCCGGAACACAATCTTCTTCGTGTTCTTTTTTCGACAGATAATCATTTAATTTTTTTATTTATTTATATGTATAAGGTTGTTTCACATGAAATGTCCGTTTTCATAGTTTCTGAAATACATAAAGGATTTTGCAGGTCTCTGTTGTTTTCTTCCGAATGTTTACATATTTAAAGTAAACAGTTACTAATCCTCTACCTTTGTATTATAAACATTAGCTTCCCGATCAATTACCCACTTTTTAGTATACCTAGAGTGTTAATAAACGGATCATTCGCCGTGGGTTTGATTAGTACAGCTGGGGATACCGATTTGGAAAACTTGTCCCGAGGAAGACCTCCGTCCGTAATAGATAACCATATCCTCAAACATACAGTAAGAAGGAAACCCCTACCAAACAGTTGAAGGATTCTCAGCACAATTAAATGCAAGGCATCTACCGTTACCAGACATTTAAAGTGTATTGGGAAAGTAAAAAAGCTCGATACATGGGTACCTCATGATCTCACTGAGCGGCAGAAATTGAAACGCCTTGAGACCTGCGTTTCTTTGCTTGAAAGAACTGGGCTACGAAGTTCTTCCGCACCCACCATATTCTCCCGACTTGTCTCCAACCACCTGTTCAGGAATTTAGACAACTTCGGCAAAGGAAAACTTTTTGAAAATGATGATCAAGTGAAAAGTGCGTTTTCAGATTTAGTTTCACTTCAAAGCTCAGAGTTTTTCAGTTCGGGAATAATTAATTTGTCACGATGGAAAAATTGTATTTAGTTTTGTTTCTTAAAGATCAAGTTTCAGTTCGGGAAAAAGTGTGTCACTTGGAAAATGGTAAAAAAGAAGGTAAATACTTCGAATAAAATTTTCTTGTTTTCATATCGTATTTTTAATAAAAATCCTTTACCTTGAAAACGGACATTTTATGTGACACAACCCAATACTAAATATTAGCCCAAAACGTCTGTTCACAATGACTATTATTTGTGTTTTCATTTTTTGCGCCTAAAGTTTTAAGAAGAATTGTGTTTTCAAATCTATACACATAGTCGTAAAAAGTTTTATAAGGGTCACCTATGGTGTTATGGCTAGCATAACAGCCATCTTTGTCCAAGGTCGCGACTACAATCCCGACAAACGGCCCTAGGATGGGATTAAAAAATCCTTGGTGATATAATTTCTTCGGAGGGGACGTTAAATGGTGATCCCTAACATGTGAGATGTTAGGTACTAGTTAAGATCCCTATTCTAATTAAACCTGGATAGGCAGGATTTACGACTCCCGCTATAACACCGTCCGATTAGACACGGTAGTATTAAAAACAAACGTTAAATAAACAAATAAGAACTTTTTTATTTTAATAATTTCCCCTTGCATATACGAGAGAGGCTTGGCCAATAGCCGATGCTAATTGACCAGATCCCTAACACAGCTGTTTCAACACGTCGCACAGCGCCTGGTGATTCTTTTGTAAACATTCCTTGCGTCACTGGGTTTGAATTGTTGTTTAGTTAGTCTGTGCAATGTCTTCTTAGTTGTCTCTGTATATTTGATTTAAAGAGTTGCTAATTTTTTTTTTTTTTTTCGTTTTTTTGTTTGCTATCTTAGATTTCAGCTGGTTGCTGGCGCAATAAGTTTACAAAAACGTAGATAAGTACATTTTTACCACCATTATAAATAAGATTATTGGGATCTATAATAGCATTAAGTTATTATACCAATACCAAAATAATTTATTTACTTGAATGTTAATGACATTGGTGTATGTATGGCCAAGAATTCCAATCCATCTTTTTTTTTTTTTTTTTTTTTTTCTATTTAAAGACACAGCAACGGTATAAGAAATATGATAAAAATTAATACCACTATTGCGAAAAGAGGGAGCCCGTGGCTGAGTGGCTCGCGCGCTAGTCTCTCATGCTAAAGGTTGGGAGTTCGAATCCCAGTCCCGGCGTGACTTTTATAAGGATGTAATTAAATGGGGATTCACTCACAGCCTCCCCTCCCCCGGGTATTTGAGACCCGTCAGCCAAACGGTGGCCACTCACAAAAGTGATGACGCTACAATATAAAATGCACGTGATCGAGAAACGTGTTTGAAAATAAATAAATCCCCAAGGAAATTACACCGCGAGGCCCAGGGCCTACACGCCCTGTCGCGCCACTGAAAGACGAACATTGCGAAAACATGTGTGAAAAAAATTAGGCATTTTGTTTTATTACATCCAATAATCAAACTTAACATAATCATTTGATGTTTAACTTTTCTGGAATCAAAAAATCAAATCAGTTTTTGTCAAAGATTACTGAAGGCAAAGATGAATTTTTGGCCTTGCCATAAAATATCACATTTTTTTGTGATTGACTTATCACGTTTTTATGATAGTTACCGATTGATCGATGGTTTTTATTTTTAGTTTTTTTGTTACCTCTTTTTTTTATTATGTATACTGTTATATATATTGTTTTGTTATATAACATTTATTGCTAGGACCTACATTTTAGGAGCTATATTAGTCTAAATGAAGTAAGTCACGGTTATAATTTTCAAATTATAATTTATACAATAATTTTCAAATCGTGTTTTTCAAGAGTGTCACACACGTTACGACTCACAGATGAACACTAAATAACAAATAAGTTTGGTTCTGTTCATTCAGAGCCTAAATCAAGGGAGATAAAATCTCAGAACTGTTTTGTAGGGTTTTGTTCTAAGAAGCAGTGGACAGCTGGAATAGAAGGGCCAATTCTAGTAAAAAAATTCTTCATGCAATTGTAATTCAGAAATATAAAAATTTAAAATAAACAAATATGGAGTATAATTAGTCGAATCACGGAATACGCTGAGGAAATTATCGGAGATTACCAATGTGGTTTTAGGCGAAATCGCTCGACTATTGACCAAATATTTTCCTTACGTCAAATATTAGAGAAAAAATTGGAATACAACGGTGTAGTCCATCAACTTTATATCGATTTTAAAAAGGCTTATGATTCAATAGACCGTCAGAAGCTATATAACATCATGATTGAACAGGGAATACCTAGAAAGTTAGTAAACCTTGTAGAGATGTGTTTGTCGGAAACATTCCATAAAGTTAGAATCGGTCATAATTACTCTGAGAGATTTGAGGTGCGATCGGGTTTGAAACAGGGTGACTCCCTTTCACCTGTGTTATTTAATATAGCTTTAGAATATGTCATAGAAAAGGTGATGTGTACCGAGAAAGGCTTAAATATGGGTGACAAATTTCCGGTTTTGGGGTATGCCGATGATCTGGTAGTGCTAGGTGAAGACACGGAAACCATACAACTAAATACAAGTGTGTTAATAAAAACCGGTAAAGAAATAGGACTTGAATTAAAACCGATAAGACGAAGTATATGATTAGTAGCAGAAACGGTGTCGATCTTGGTGATATTGATGTTTCAGGTCATACTTTTGAACACGTAGAGAAATTCAAGTATTTAGGTTCAATTATAACTAGAAAAAATGAAATCCAGGAAGAAATAAAGTCCCGGTTAAAAATGGAAAATGCGTGTTATTATTCAGTTGCTAAGTTACTTAGTTCGCGGCTTCTATCTAAAAACTTAAAGATTAGAATTTATAAAACTATTATTCTTCCAACGGTTCTTTACGAATGGGAAACGTGGCCGCTTACTTTGAAGGATGAACAACGGCTTAAGGTTTTCGAAAATAAGGTATTGCGTAAAATATTTGGTCCAGAGAGAGATGAGGCCACTGGGGAGTTTAGAAGGGTGCACAACGCGGAATTGCGGAACTTGCATCCTGTGAATATAATTGAGCTGATTGCATAGCGGAGACTCAAATGGGCGAGTAAAGTTGTTGGGCTCGATGACGAGCGGATTCCGAGAAAGTTGGTATTTGCTGATCCGACTGGTAGGCGTCCGAAAGGTAGGCCGAAGCGGAGATGGGAGGATTGCGTTAAGGCTGATCTCGGGGGCTTGGGCTTGAATGGTGAACATTGGACGAGTCTGTGTAGGCGGAATTTGGTGGTATCGGCATCGAACCTTCGGGTTCGCTAAGCCTATTATTATTATTATGGAGTATAATATGTGAAAATTCGCCAAGTATGTTAATTTAGTCAAATATGTAAATTTAAATTGACTTAATTTGATCCCAATCGTGTTAGAACATATTCTATGAATTGTTACAAGGTGATGTTGAAGTCAGAAGCCAATATGTAATTATTGGGTTGTTTCACATGAAATGTCCATTTTTATAGTTTCTGAAATACATAAAGGATTTTGCTGGTCTCTGTTGTTTTCTTCCGAATGTTTACATATTTAAAGTAAACAGTTACAAATATGAACATGGAAACCTGCGATTTTCTAGTAATATTTTTGTACGAGTTTAAACTCGGCCATTCAGCAGCTGAGACCGCTTGAAATATTTGCAAGGGGTTTATGGAAGGGAGTGTTAATGAACGGACCATTCGCCGTTGGTTTGCTAAGTTTTCAGCTGGGGATACCGACTTGAAAAACTTGCCCCGAGAAAGACCTCCGTCCGTAATGGACAACGATGTCCTCAAACATACAATAAACGACATACAAACCGTTTTCTGAAATTTAAAGTGTATTGGGAAAGTAAAAAAGCTCGATACATGGGTACCTCATGATCTCACTGAGCGGCAGCAAGACCTCATGTTTCAAAACATACCGTGCAAAAATTGAAAGAACTGGGCTACGAAGTTCTTCCGCACCCAACATATTCTCCCGACTTGTCTCCAACAGATTACCACCTATTCAGGCATTTATACAACTTCGTCAAAGGAAAACTTTTTGAAAATGACGATCAAGTGAAAAGTGCGTTTTCAGATTTTGTTTCACTTCAAAGCTCAGAGTTTTTCAGTTCGGGGTTAAAAAAGTTGGTGTCACGTTTGGAAAAATGTTTAGAAAAAGAAGGTAAATACTTCGAATAAAATGATCTTGTTTTCATATCGTATTTCAATAAAAATCCTTTACCTTGAAAACGGAAATTTCATGTAACACAACCCAATACATAGGAATCCTGGCCCTACTCCTCACTCTTTTTATTACATCGCTTGTGTCAAATTCATAGAAGGAGACCTGATATGTACAAAGGAAGTCACTCAAACTCCTCAGCTCAGTATATTGTATCCACGAGATGTATTCTCATAATAAAATAACATCTGAATATCTTCACTGTGTGATTTATTAACTTTCGATCAAGATATTTCCGCCTGCGATTGAAATCACGTTTCGAGGAACCACGTCGATGAGTGTGTACACGCATAACTTTCAATAATTAGCCCCGAAAGAAGTTTTATTCAAATACTCGAGATTGAAATATAAGTATTAGCTGAAGGTGGATGGGGCCAGAAAGGGAAGGAGAGAGGAATGTCGAGCGCTCAGGTAATTAGGGAGAGTCTCTTTTCATTCCGCCTCCATTATGCTCTTTTCTTATTTATACATTATGTAAACTACTTCTCTCTTTCATCTCTTCGTCTTTCGTTTTATTTTTTATTTATTTATTTTTTTGTCTGTGTTGTTAAACCCTATATAATTATAATGCTGGTCCTTGTTATTCACAATTTCAAGATTCCGGTTTTGGAAGGACGGGTTTCTCTGATGAAGTCACATTTTATTTTCTAATGGAACCTCGCGCTCCTGACAGTCTCTCTTACGTTCAGATTTATATAAACTTGCTTCATAAAATAAGAAATTTACTTATTCATTATTTTTATTATTATTATAATTACTTTTACTTAGCTATATATGAAATATATAGTAAGGGGAAGTATTGCTATCTTGAAAATTTTCGAATTCCAGTTTTCAACGGAAACACACTTTTTAGGGTCCCCTGAGTCCAAATGACCAAGTCCTAAAAAAGGTCTGTGGTGTGTGTGTGTGTGGTAAATCTAGCGCGAAAATGATAAGTCGTATGTAACTGAAATTTCATATTTGAGGCGGCTATACACACGAGATGTTACAGCAACTTTTTCATGAAAATCAGCTAACCGGAAGAGCCACATCATACCATGCATTTTCCACCTTTTTAAGGTTATCTCAAAAACGGCTCTAACGATTCTGATTAAACTCGCTATATTGCTATAAAATTGGACGGACTTAATTGAAAATATTTTAAAATTTCTTCCTCCAAAGTATCTTTAATTTTGTAGATTTTATGAAATTGACCATATATTTTTTTTTAGCATTGCTAAAAACAGATAAATATATAAGTTGAAGAAATTCGATATCCGACTAATGGAGAAAACTGCAAAAATATATATATATTTGTTTCTTTATGCAATTTTTATTTTTTGAACTTAAGAACAGTAATTATATAGGTATAATATAGCGTTGGAGATTTAAAGATTTTAGAAAAATTATTATCTTATACATACTATTGTAAAAGTTAACGGAGGGCGATGAAAAACCGATAAAACAGACTTGATTGTCGTAGATAATAATATAATAGATTATTTAATAAAACACGAGTTTCTATTAAAATCTAATGTAAATAATTTTTTAACAATTTATTTCGTTTCTAAATTTGTTCAATAATTCTTAATTTGATATAAATAACGGAGGTAAGTGAAAGTCGTGTGTTGCGCGCTCCAGATTTTTATTATTATTATTACATTCACTTACATTAAATATATATTAGGGGAAAGTATTGCGACTGTGAAAATTTTGAAATTACAGTTTTCAACGAAAATACCGTTTTAGGTAGGGTCCCCTGAGTGCAAATAACCAAGTTCCGCAAAAAGGTCTGTGTGTGTGGTAACTCTGGCGCGAAAATTAAAAGTCTTATGAAACTGAAATTTCAGATTTAACTCTATGTCCGAGATGTTACAGAAACTTTTTCAACAAAATCAGCTAACCAGAAGAGCCATTTTATACCATGCAATTTCCACCTTTTTACGATTTTCTCAAAAACGGCTCTTATAGATTTTGGTTAAACTCGCTATATGGATGTAATATTTAATGGACTTTAATATCATGTAGGTTTCATTCTGATTGAAATAGTCTGACAGGGCTTAAATGCCGATATTTTAAATTTTCTTCGTCTAAACTACCTATAATTTTGTACATTCCAAAAGATTAACCATATCATCTTAACGACATTGATGAAGGATTGCTATACATGCAAGTTGGATGAATTTGATGACTAAGTAAAGAATAAAAGAGCAAAACTTTTTTTTAATGTAATTTATTGTTTTTTGAACATAAGAACAGTAATAATAGACTTATAATATACCGTTGGAAAGAGAAAGATTTTAGAAAAAATATTATCTGATACACAAAGTTGTAAATGGTATACAAAGTGGTAATATAAAGTGACGAATAGGGAACAAACATATTACGGATTAACAATTCAATAATTGGGTTGTTTCACATGAAATGTCCGTTTTTATAGTTTCTGAAATACATAAAGGATTTTGCAGATCTCTGTTGTTTTCTTCCGAATGTTTACATATTTAAAGTAAACAGTTACTAATCATCTACCTTTGTATTATAAACATTAGCTTCCCAATCAATTACCCACTTTTTAGTATACCTCCAAATATGAACATGGAAACACGCGATTTTCGAGTAATATTTTTGTACGATATTAAACTCGGCCATTCAGCAGCTGAGGCCGCTAGAAATATTTGCAAGGCGTTTGGGGAAGGGAGTGTTAATGAACGGACCATTCGCCGTTGGTTTGCTAAGCTTTCAGCTGGGGGTACCGACTTGGAATACTTGCCCCGAGGAAGACCTCCGTCCGTAATAGACTAGGATGTTATCAAACATACCAGTAAAAGGAAACCCCTATCAAACAGTTAAAGGACTCTCAGCACAACTAAATGCAAGTGCATCTACCGTTTTCAGACATTTAAAGTGTATTGGGAAAGTAAAAAAGCTCGATACATGGGTACCTCATGATCTCACTGAGCGGCAGCAAGACCCCATGTTTCAAAACATATCGTGCAAAAATTGAAAGAACTGGGCTACGAAGTTCTTCCGCAC